>CM032630.1:1913397-1932203 GCA_019097785.1 Fraxinus excelsior
AATAAAATCTCAGGAGCTTAATGCTAAAACTAATTTTTGAAGATGAAAGTATACATAGGAGCATAAATCCGATGCATCAAATTGGTCCCTTCGAATTATTAAACCCAAACACGATATTTTTATTGCAACTTTTGTGACAACTAGAATCACTTGAAGAATACTATTGTGAAAATAAGAGTCACTTGAAGAATACATTAAGAAAAGAATGGCCAAAGATGTACATCTAATTACCACATAACAGCTTTACAAAAGCAAATGCTGGACTTTCTTTAATTTATCCCTTTCACATCAAAAGCAGATACCGGTTAACTCGCGGTGTGTTATTTATTTTTCTTAGGGATGATTACACTAAAAGCCTCAAACCTTTGAAACATCAGTACACTTTCTCCAAATCTTTAATTTGTTGCAATCGTCACCCCTAACCTTTCCAAATATTGCAGGTGAAGCTCTTTTGGACAGTTTCCATCCATAATTCTGTCAGTTAACCAAAAATTTAACTTTGCACACATTTTTAACATTTTAAAAAGGAGCAAAAGAGCAACTTCCCATTTATCACATTAAGTATTTAAATAAAAAATAAGAAATAAAAAAAAAAACACACCGGTGGATACTTAATATTGAATTTAAACTTCTAGTCAGGACTATTATTTTAGTTGAAGTTTGGAAGTTTAGACATCCAAATCTATGGAGAATCATCACATATTGAGATAGTGACTTTCATTGGTGTAATCCAACCAAACTTAAGTGAAAGAAAACGGTGTTGTATAATCAACATTAGAATATACATCTCAAGTATGTGATTGAAAAATAAGTTTGAAGATGTGCATCCCACGAGGGAGAAAGGAAATTTGTTTGACTGTTAGATTGACTATGCACACACATACATCGATTGAGCATTGAATAAGTGAGAATTAGTTTTGGTTGGGTTACATATGATTTTTTATGAAGTGTCAAAAGATTTCAAATACGTAATTTGAGTTTGCCAAATTTATCTAATCCTTTTGTATTTTTATATATCTGCGTACTTAGTAGATATTCTTACTCAAGACGAACAAGAGTTTAAATTTGGAGGTACCTGATAAGTATATTTTATGTGCTTATCCGGGTTTCGATTCTTATATATTTATTACTAAATTGAACAAATATATTTAATTTAGGTTAAGTTATGTTAATCGTAGGTAAAATCTAGATTGGACAATTTTTTATGAAATTGGATTGAATTTGTACGAAGCTAAGGAATTGGAGACCAAAATAATCAAGTAAATTTTAATAAATAGATTTTTTCAATGGCTCTTGGCCAACTTAATAATCTCTAAAAAAGGAGTTACTAAATTTTTTATCAACTCAAAGACACATTGCTGAAGTGTAAGCTGAGCTCATAAATTATTTCCTACTTATCAATCACACATTCTCTATTAAATCACTTTCCGGTCACATTCTCCGAAAAGTTACTTTTCAAAAATTATTTAGACACGGGCACTTAGTCCATTTCCCTAAAAGATATAAAAAAGAAATAAAATTCATTAAATTGTAACATGTTGATTCTAACCATGCTAAAAATGACAATTAGGCTCTTACTCTTTTTTCAATTAAATTTTCCTAGTCTTTCGAGACCATATACAAGTTTATTTTGAAATATATTTCTTTTGGCTAAATGATTATTTTAGTTTTTTTTAGTGCCATTGTTTCTTCCAAAAAATATCAAAGATATCGACAAACCTTTTGTTTTAAAATATATATATTTATTTAAATAGTGAACATTTTACCTGCCCTATTATGATGGTGTTGATTTTTATTTTATTTTTTTTTTTTTTTGTGACAGTTATCACTTAACAGACCATATTGCAAAATTTCTTGCACAAGAACTCGTATAGCATGGACTTTGGATTTATGTGTATGTTTAACATAATGAGATTAAAAATGTTTTGATAATATTTCATATTGTTTGCAGAGTAGAACAAATATTTAAAAATTATCATTCAGTTACCAATACAATATAGCCCTTGTTTGGTGTAGATTTTGATAAAATTTAATGAAACGTGTGGTTAAAAAGTTGTGGATTTTATAAAATATGTTATTAAAATTAATTGTTGAGATGAAAATCGGATTTTCATATATACCAAACACGGTATTGGTCATTTTTTAAGTGTTAATGAAAAAAAAATATGGCAGGGCGAAGAGAACAACCGTAAGTCTCATATGATAAAAATATTTAAAAGTAAATCAATATTGTCACAAGTGAAGACTCGCTCCAGAAATTCAATCTATCTCAAGTAAGTGCCATGATTGAGAGGAGACAAGACCGACTCAACACGGAGTGAATGTTGTTTACCAGGCGGAGCTTTATCTCGGTTCACTAGACCATAATCAATCTCAGAGACAAGTGGCCAGAACATGTGGAGGAATTGGACAAGATTTAGGTCTGTTCGGATGAACCTCCAAAAGCACTACGGATCAGACACGAGTTACAACAACCATTCAGATCTGAACTTGTGGACTTCTTTGGTCATAATTTGGATGTATTTGCTTGAAGCCATAAAAACCGGAACGAATCATCCCAAGGATTTCTTGTCACAAACTCAACATTGATCCTTCAGTTTAACTTAAACAGCAACACCGGAGACCCTCTCAACCCTCACCCACCCCCACCTCAAACCCAAAATCCACACCGATCATCGCAAGGGACCGGCGGTAGTTCCAGCTGAAGCTCCGGAAGGGAATCCAAAAGGGCTGAATGTGGGAGCGGACCTCGACCCAAATAAGAGACTAGTGGTAGTTCCAGTAGAAGCTCCTAAAGAGGATCCAAAATGACTAGGTATGGGAGTGGAACCTGACCCATATAAGAGACCGGTGGTACTTCTGGTAGACGTTCCTGAAGAAGATATGAACCGGACTGCAAAATAATGATAATAATGAAGAAGAAAACAAGAACACAAAAATTTACGTGAAAACCCAATTCAGGAAAAAACCACTAGCGGAAAAGAACAATCCACTATAATCAATAATTTTGTGTTTACAATATCAATATTTCAATAATCTCAATTGAAACCTAAACTCTCAATCTCACAATATGTTGTTGAAGATGTAATGAATAATATATAAATGTTACAATATGGAGATAAAATGTGGCAATATATATAAAACATCTTATTGAGTCTAAGATGGAGTAGAAGTCGCAAACAATCGAATAAAAAAGCATGTATCCGAGTTGGATACGTAGTCGGGGCGCCTTGATGGGCGATGCGGCGCTCGGCAAGCTGTTCCCATAAGGGAACATGGCGCCATTCAGCTCAGGTTTAATGCTTCAAAACATGTCTTTAGCCATCAAAGAGTCCTTGTTCAAGTCAAACTTCTAATTATCATCGAAAATCTGATCTACATAACTTAGAACTCTACAAACCCAAATACTTTAAACTTCCTCCAATCAACCAAATACTAAATCACGTGGAATCTGGATCATACTAGGGCAGGACAAAAGTTTCTGAACCGAACCGAGCGGTTCTTCATAAATTAAATATCCGAATGGATATCTGAATTGAGAACCAATGAATTTGGTTCGATTCTCGGTTCTAGGCCAAGAACCAAAGAATCGAATAAGAACCGAATCTAAATAATTTTATTATGTTGAATTAATTAAATTATTTTAATTTTTTCTAAACAAATTAGCAAATTAATTAGGTAAATTTAATTTTTTGTTTGAATTTTCTGGCCCAATTAATATTTAATATTAATATCTACTTTTTGGTATTTGTATATATTGAATTAATCTTATTGGACAGCTTGTTATTTATATGTTTTTAAATTTGCCTACGTTAATTTGTAATAGTTACGAATAAACATATTATTAATTATATTTATATAATTTTGTTGTAAATGTGAACCGAACCATGTCCAGCCCTAGATCATACCACAATAGAATGAGCCTGAAAAGCCCGAAGTAAGGGACCTCAATTGGGTGAATGTGCCAAACTGGAATGAAGAAGCAGCAGGAGCCGACGTCCCAGCTAAAGAACTTGACCCAAAGAGGCCTGAAGTAGGATTCTCACCAGAAGACAAGGATTTAACGAGGCTTGTGGATGGACCAGAACTACTAGAGGATCTTCTGAACGGACTAGGTGTAGTAGAAGTCGCACTAGAAGAAGACCCAAATAAATTTAGATCTGAGCACGAACTTGATGAAGATGATCCAAAAGTGTTTGAAATAGCAGCCGCATCGGAGGATGATGATACGGGCCCGACACCGAATGCTAAGGACACAAATGGGTTAGTAGTGAGTGCAGAATTCGAAGAGGATCTAAACAGAGAGGAACCACCAAAAGGGGATGAAGAGGTGAAGGTGCTGAATGGTGGAGTCCCGGATGAAGAGGTAGGACTGAAGCCGATGGAGGGGTGGAATTGGAACTTGGGTTAGAGAAGCTGGAAGAGAACAACGAAGGTGTCAAGGTGGAGAAAGATGAGAAGTCTGTGCCTGCCATACAACAAAAACAACAGCAACAACAATTACGATTGTAGACGATAAGGCGTCGATTATGGGTTTGAGTGTGCGGTGGAGATGATCGGAGGTAGAGGAAGAAGACACCGGTGTGTGTGTTATATTTCTTATTTCTTATTTAATTATTAATGTGATAAATGAAAAATTACTCTTTTTCCCTTCTTAAAATATTAAAAATATGATCAAAGTTAAATTTTTGGTCAACTAACAGAATTGTGGATGAAAACTATCCAAAAGGACTTCACCTGCAATATTTAGAAATGTTATGGGCGACAGCTGCAATAAATCAAAGATTTGAGGAAAATCTGCTAATGTGTGAAAGGTTTGTGGCTTTTGCTACAATTATCCATTTATCTTATTTAAAAATAATTTCGTGAAAAAAATAAATTATGTCATAGTAATTCATTTTATTTTAGATCGTCGTTACAACTATCAAAATTTTCTCAGATAGTGTTACCTTTCTTTGCCTTAGAGTAAGATGATATTATCCTTCTCTTTTTACAAGAATATTGCTTACGCGTTCACTTAATGGAGTGTTTGAATGGAAGCGAAAAGATATTTAATTTAAAAAAACAAGAATATTGTTTTAATGGAGTGTTTGAATATTAAGCAACAAAAAGATATTTATTTAAAAAATGATATATTCGGTGAACTTACTTTGTTAGATAAAGCATCTTTGTGGTTTCAATTTTCTATTGTTCTATATCGAGCCAAAAAAAATTCAAAATATCTTCCATTATTTACACACACACACACACATTCACACCTCGCTTGTTCTGCACAATACTCTTATATCTTCATGTTTATTATTTCTCTTAAGCTTCTTGTTCACATCGTCGGAAGGCTTAGGTTGATCTCGCCAAACTAAAAGGTAACCTTCAACGTGACTGTTTCTTGTTAACATTCGTAATTGTTACTTTTATGTTTCTCTACTTAGTATTTATTATTGCTAATAATGTTGCTACCAAATTCGTCGATTATTTTTTACATCATACCCTCTCACTACCTCATTCTTATTTATAGAGAGGCGTTAGCAATTTTTTTTTTTTTTTTTTTTTTTCCTTTTTTAAAGCCACTTAAGTCTGGACAATCATTGTTACTTGTTAGCCATTTACTCAATGACTCGTTTAATTACAATTTTAAATAATTTAAACTCGTGAAATATGATTTTTTTATCTTCTATAGTATAAAAGAAAATTTTAGACTTCATATTCGTTATGAATCGAGCCCCGATATATATTTTTTTGGTTTAATTACATGCCAAAATGATACACTAAACCCCAACCAGTCAAAATCAATTAGCATAACGACAAATCACTGCAATATCCATAGAAATGGGAATTTTCAATCCTTTCAACCATGTTTCTTTCAAATCCCACGAGTTCATATAATTTTGCACATAGAATTGATAATTCAAACAAGCCATAAGGGTATGTTTGGTACGGATTGCATGAATTGAGCAACATAGAGGTTTTTTACTTCTTTTTTCCATAGTCCCTGTTTGGTGAGGTTTAAAATCAATATTTAATCTAAATCAAAATCAATAATTAATTTCAAAGACATATTTTATAAGATCCACAATTTTTTAACTACGCATTTTATCATCTTTGATCAAAATTTAATAAAATTCTGGTTTTGATCTCCATCAAAAAAGGGATTAATGATATTCAAGGTATGTTCCTTTTTTGAAAAAAGAGCTTGTTCGGAAGAAATTTTTAAAAGTGCTTTTTAAAAAAAATATATATATATATATGGTTAAAAAGTACGAAAGAGTTATGAGCCACGTAAAATATATGTTGAAAATAATTTTTTTTAAAATAATTATTCCCAAACATGCTCCAGGATATTATAGGCCACTTGAAGAGTTTTTCCACAATATTATTTTCTAACGTCATTAACCATGACTAAACCACCACCACAGAATTTGCTGGGTGTCGAGAGCCATGTGTTTGACTAAACTTTTATTTTAAATATTTAGCCTCCGTTAGGAAGAATTTATAAATAATTCAATTTATAAATACATAAAAAGAATTTATTAGAGTTTGTGGTTGAAAATTAAGTTTAATTAATTTATAAATGATTTTTATTAAATTTCCAGACATATGCTTGTTTTTTCATGTCAGATTATTCAGTTTGTAGTTGATACATTTTATGTGCAATTATTAATAGGGAAAATTGCCCGACTGGTCACAACCTATGTTCTATACATCGTACTCAACTTTCATATATGGACGGATATAACCTTTGACTTAGTAGTTTTGGAGAATCTCCTTTTCTATTTATAAAAAATATTTTTAAGTATAATAGAGAGTGTTTTTAAATATTTCAATAATGTTTTCTATTTTGCCTATTTATTTTATTTTTTTCAATGAACATTTATTGATTACTTATATTTTTTATTTAACATAAATTTTTTTTTATAAGTTAATGGTCTATCAATTGAAATGTAATTTGATTAATCTAAATTGTAAAATATTGAAATTTGTAATTTAATAAATGCAATTAGTGTTAGTTAAGAATGAAGAGTAAGTTTTGAAGAGTCAAACCCGTTATTTATTTTTAAAAGTTAAAATAGAGAGTGTCTTGAAATTTATTTTTAAATATCGACTCTCTAAAATACATAATATTTTATATTTAAAGAATCTATTATAAATGTTCTACGTGGACCATTTCAACCAATTTTATGTTTTAAAAAGTCAAATTTATATAACAATTGTTCTCATTTTCATTTTTTTCAAAAAAAAAATCCCTTTTTCGTTTCTTTCTATTATATCTTTTCTTTAATTATTTGCAATTTACCCATTTTTACCATCTAAACACATGGTTTTTTAGGCTAGTGGTGCAATAAAATTGAAAGATCGAAAATCAAAATATCTTGATTATCCCCTCACCTCATTCTTATTTATAAAGCGAGTTGTTAGCAATTTACCTTTTTTTCTTTTTACTTTTTTGAGAGCCACTCAAACTGTTAGCAATTTACTCAATTACTCATTTAATTACAATATAATTAATTTAAAGGGTTAATCGCACAAAAGTTCCTACATTTGTTATGTAGTGTGCAAAACGTCCTTACGTTTCAAAATTTGGCATTTTCACCCATATTTCAACGTTTCATTGCGGAAAACATCATTTTCAACTATTTTTAACATAAAATGACCAATATACCCTCATATATAAATAAAATAAAAAATAAAAGAAAAATAAAGAATAAATTGCGATATTACTCATAAACTTTTTAAAAAACGCAAATAAGTCCAAAATTTTGAAAATATTGAAAATAACAAAAAAAACTCTTTCTCCTCCACCACTCCCTCCGCCGCCGTCACCAAAACCATTGGAATTTCACCCCTCTGCGATTTTGACTCCAAAAACAATTGACTCCATAATTTGCCTTGAACATTTTCTCTCCTCTTCATGGTGTGTGAGGAACGACATTTGGCTCCAAAATTTGCCAAACGGGGTTGTAATTTCTGCAATTGAACGATTGCCCAATCTTTTTGAAACTGAATTTGAGCTTTCCCAAGTTGATTCGTATGTTGGAACACAATTGAGCCACAAATGGCGGCAGTGGGGATAGAGGAGGCGGATTGAGGCTTGGAGAAGAAGGAAATAGTTTTTTTTTTTTTTTGTTATTTTTAATATTGTCATAAATTTTGGATTCATTTGTCTTTTTCTTTTTAAAGTTTAGTAGTAAGATTGCAATTTATTCTTTATTTTTCTTTATTTTTCTTTTTTTCTTTTATTTATTTATATATGAGGGTATATTATTCATTTTACGTTAAAAATCGGTGAAAAAAAAGACGTTTTTTCACAATGAAACGTTGAAATGGGGTGAAAATGCAAAAATTTGAAACGTATTGACATTTTGCACAATACATGCCAAACCTAGGGATATTTGTGCGATTAAGCCTAATTTAAACTCGTGAAATATGATTTTTTTTATTTTTTATTTATCTTAAGTTAAGTATAAAAGGAAACTTTGAACTTATATTTGTTATGAAACTATGAATCCGAGCCCTGATATATATCTTTATGATTTAATTAAGATCAATATGCATAACGGCAAATCACTGCATCTTTCATAAATGAATTCATATACTTTTGCACGTAAATTGTTCATTTACTGGGGAATAATTATTTGTGGAAATTACACATTTCCCTACTTTTGGAGATCCAAGTTCTAAAATCAGATTTCATCTTTTAATGTTCAAAAATCAGATGTTTTAAATATAGATACAAATTTTTTTATCTTTAATTAAATAATAATAATAATAAATATATTATATATACAAATTTCACCCCCTAAACCCTAAAATCATTTATCACTATCGTCTCCTGCCTTCTCTCTCCTCCCGCCTCCTCTCTGTTTCTTTCTCTCGCTGCCTCCCTCTCGTCTCTTTCTTCTCACAGCCTCCTCTCTCCGTCACCGCCGGTGTCCACAATGGGGAAGGAGAAATCGAGGTCCGGCCGCCGCACGAGCTCAACCAATCGCTGTGGTTCGAAGTTGCTCAAACTTATCACCCTCTCCTTTCCTCCACCGCTGCCGCCTCCTCTCCCTCCCCTCTCCTCTCCCCTCCCATCCCCTCCCCTCGCCGCCCCTCCAGCAATCGCTGCTAGGAAACCAGCAGCGAAGCATTTCCCAGCAGCGATTGCTGCTTCGCTGCTGGTTTCCCAGCAACGAAACCAACAGCGAAGCTGCTCTGCTGGTTTCCCAGCAGCGAAGCAGCAATCGATATGGTTTCCCAGCAAGCGAAGTCGCTCCTTTCAATCTGGTGGAATTCAAAGCATTTTTTTGTTTAATTTTTGAGTAGTCTAGTGTTGTGGTGGTGCGGTGTGTGGTGAATGCGTGCGGTGTGGCGTTGTCCCTCTAGATCTATGTGTTTTCGTGACTATTGGTGTGAATCGGTGGTGGTGCGTGTGTATTTAAAGTGTTGATGTTGAATCTGTGGCGTCGCGGTGGTAATGGTGGTGGTGTGGCCAGCGAAGGTGGGGTGCAGAGGCGTTCTGATTTGTGCGATTAGTGTAGCGGTGGTGTTTTTTGTTGTTGGAGGCGATGGACAGGGACGGTGGTTAGGCGGTGGTGGTTCGATTTTGTTGGTGATGGAGGTGGTTGTTGGTGGTGGCGGTCACGGTTTTGCATTACTGTTAGTGGTGGAGGTGGTGGCTTCCCGTGGTGTTTGGTGGTGTTGTGGTGGTGGCGGGGTGAGGTGGCAGTGGCTTTGGCGGTGGGCTGGTGTCGGGCATCAAAACGGCGCCACCAGCTCCGTTGTGCAGTGGCGGTTTTGTGGTGGTGGATCTTTGATGGCGGGGCGGTTTTGTAGCGGCAATGGTTGCTAGAGGTCACAATGAGTTGGTGTTGATGTGGCTGTGACCAAGGTTGTGACTTATGGCTGTGACTTGAACTGTGACCTGGGATATGACTTGTGACGTGAGCTGTGACCTGGGATGTGACTTGTGACGTGAGCTGTGACCTGGGCTGTGAACTTGTGACGTGCGTTGTGACTTGGACTGTAAACTTGTGACCTATGCTGTAACTTGAGCCATGTGCCTTGAGTTTTGTGTTGTGACCTATGCCGTGACCTGGGCCATGTGAAAAAATATTGCGTGACCTGTTCTGTGACCATTTAAAATAAATCTGTGACTATCAACAAAAATTGGAGTAATGTGTAAAAATATTCTGTGACATGTGCTGTGACCATTTGAAAATAACATGAGATTATGAACAAAAGTGTGAATATATTGTGACCTGTGCCGTGACCAATTGAAAATAACTCGTGACTATTAACAAAAATGTGAAACATTAGCCTTATCAAGTTATTAATCATTATAAAAAAATAAAAATGCGTTGTGACATGTGACCTGAGTTGTGACTTGTGACTAATGACTTGTGACCTGGACTGTGACCATCAATGGTAACCAGAATAGTCGCCGGAAAGTCGTCGTCGTCGGAAAAGTCGCCGGAAAGTCGTCGTCGTCGGAAAAGTCGCCGGAACGGTCGCCGGAATCGGAGCGATCGCCGGAGCGGTAGGGGTGGTAGAAGTGGGGGTGGGTTAATTAATTATATTATATATAATTATCTTTCTATATATTTATATAAATAAATATTTATATTTATATATATATAAATATAAATAAATATGTGTATGTATAGGTGAAATATCTTATTTTTGAAATGTGAAAGTTGTTTTGTCATTTTTGAAATAGTGTAAAGTAAAGGTAGGATTTATGTATTTTTCCCATTTGCAATTTATTTTCCGTTTGCAATTTATTTGATAATGTTTTATTAAAAATTATCAAGGAATGTAGTTCTAAGACTCTAATGTGTTGGGTTTTTTTTTTTTTTTTTTTTTTCAAATAAGGTTTCTTTAATACTTCTGGAATATCTTCTGTTTGAGCTGGAAAATTAATTATGGATGTAGAGTGTAGACATTGTCTTTTCTGTTGTTGGGAAGCTCGCGGAATACACAATCGATCCACTTTTGTGCCAATTCAAGCATATGATATGCTACAACAGCAAAATTCAAACTTCGAGGGATAAGAAGAAAGCTCTTGAAACTAAGGAATCTGAGGTGCGAGAACTAGTTCTTCAAGCAAAAAATAATACGCAAGATATTAAACCTATTGTTGACGATTGGCTGCAAAATGTTGATAAAATAAAGAAAGAGGCAGATGAAATTTTTGAGGGTGCAAAAAATTCTGAAATGCAGTGTCTATTCCTTCGATGTCCAAATTTGAAGACCCGTTACTCGTTTGGCAGGAAAGCCACAGAGAAGATCGTTGAGGTTGCTAATCTCCTAGACAATGATAAATTATTTCAAAATGTGGCCAAGCCTAAAAAACCGGTGCAATTACATTATCAAAACCCCGGTGACTTTGGAGCTTTCGAAACAAGGATATCACGTAAAATGGAAATCATGGATGCTCTAAAGGACAAAGATGTCAGCATAATTGGGATCTGTGGGCCTGTGGCATGGGTGGACTAGGTAAGACGACAATGGCAAACGAAATAGCTAACGAAGCCAAAGTTGACAAATTATTTGATGAGTTTGCATAGGCAGAGGCATCTCAAGATCCAGATGTAACTAAAATTCAGGATCAACTTGCTAGAAAGCTCGGTTTGAAAATTAAAGATTGTACTGATAAAGATGAGATAGCTGAACTACTTCTTAAAAGACTTGGAGGTGATAGAAGAAAGAGCATTCTCCTAATATTGGATGATGTTTGGGAAGATACTGTATTGGAAACTATAGGAGTTCTTTCAGCAGGGGATGATAAAGGGATGAAAATTCTATTAACATCACGCGAAAAAGATGTGTGAAAAAGAATGAAAACTCAAAGGATATTTGATGTCAATATTTTAAATGAAAAGGAATCGTGGGAACTTTTCAAGGAAAAGGCAAAAATTTCTGATGATGTAACAAATGTTATAAAGGGTATGGCAGAAGAAGTTACAAGGGAATGTAGAGGCTTACCTCTCGCCCTTGTGACTGTCAGCAGATCCCTTAGTAAAAAACCAGAACATGCATGGAAGAATGTACTTGAAGAACTACGGAATTCTAGAGTGGCCAATATCAAAGGAGTGCAAAAGTTGGTATACTCAAGGATAAAGTTAAGCTACGACTATCAAGAGAGTGAAGAAGCCAAGTCCTTGCTTCTATTATGCTTTCTGTTTCCAGAAGATCGTTCGATTCAAATTGAAGATTTGGTTAGATATGCATGGGGGCTAGAGTTGTTTAAAGATACGACGACATTGATTACAACCAGATAGAAGGTAAACTCAATTGTTGATAATCTGAAAAGTTGCTATTTACTGCTCTCAAATGAGAATGAGGAGTGGGTAAAATTGCATGATGTTGTAAGGGATGTATGCTTACAAATTGCATCAAAAGACAAGCATGTATATACGTTGAAACACATTGGATTGAAGGAGTGGCCAAAACATGATAACAATGAATCGCACAGTGCAATTAGTTTGACTTTAAATGAGCTGAATCAGCTTCCCGGTGGGTTAAAATATCCAAACCTAAAGTTTCTAGGAGTGGAGGGCAATGAACAGTCACTGAACATGCCCAAAGAATTTTTTGCCCATATGGAGGAACTCAGAGTTCTTGATTTCACTGCTATGCGGATTCAAATTCCATCATCAATATAAATGTTGACCAATCTTCGAACTTTGAGCTTGGACCATTGTACTGAAAATTCTACTATTGGGAATTTAAAAAAGTTAGAAGTTCTCGATTTTCGTGGCTCTGCTCTCGATCACTTCCCTGAAGATATAGCAGAACTTAGCAACCTAAGGTTTGTAGGTAAACTTTGAACAGTGAACTGAATTAGAAGAAGTAACAAACAAATTATAGTGGATAGAAAAAAAATATTGCAGTTGACAGAAGATAAAATTGGTGTCTTTGAAGTCGGGGCCTGTGTCCAACACAGTGTCCTTAAAGCAATATTCGCCCCCTCACCGAAGTAATGCGAGCGCTTGCTTCCCAGGATACAGCGGCGTGAACTGCAGCTTGTACAGTCGAACTAAACGAGTGTGCCGGAACGGAATCACCAAGTGACTGTAAGACGACAGGAATTTGAACAGGAAGAAGATTTCGTGCTGTTGTGGTGTGTCTAAACTGAAGAGAATGTTCAGTATATATAGGCAAGGAGGAGCCTTTGTCTCTTAATGCAGTCATAACTTCAGCCATAACTCTGCCATTTGAATTCTTAACTCCAGTCATAACTCTGCCATTTGAATTCTCACGTTTTGGAGTTACAAAATAAATGAAAACAGTTTTCAAGTTAATTTTCAAAACGTGGCTTGCACTTGGTGGCTAATTTTTGACTCATTCGTGTACGCAGGTCGCGCCCGCACACAAGTTCAAGGCTCGAAGGCCAAGTCCGTCCAAGATTTGCACCCCCCTGCGGGCGCGTAGGCCACGGATGAGTCTCTATGCAACAAATGGTTACACCTTACAAATTGTTAACCATATATAAATTGGTCCAAAAACTTGTTCATATCCTATGTGGGATAACTATTTAAGTTTTCCCACTTGCCACTTTCTTTTTCCTTTTTCCAATGTGGGATGGTACTATTTATAGTCCCCATATATTCCCACTTTTTCATTTCTAACCAATGTGGGATTGTTAATCCCTTTTAAGGCTCCTCTTCAAAATCCCAACTTTCAATCAATGTGGGATTAATTTCACATACACAAGTGAAAATTCATTTGCCAAATAATATATTTTCCAACAATCCCCCACATGAATGAAAATTAATAGAGACATGGAATACTTGGTGACAAAGTTTCACAGTTGAAACCTGCATAGGATATGTAGATGTTACCCTTTGAACCTTCCCTTGTGAAATACATTTACTTTACTAGCTGATCAGTAGATGTGATGTCTTTGAACTGTTCTGCGTTTTGTGTAAACGATGATGTACCTCACACATGATTCTTCCTAACACAATTCAGTTCTCATGGTTATGTTCGTTTGTGGCCATGAACATATGCCTGGTTCAGTGAGAGTTATTAAGAATTGAGCCTCACAATTCCCTTCGAAGCGGCCCCACTTCTCTCTCACATAGGTGATTTTTTAATTAAGAGTAACCCGCATTACTCCGCTCGGATTTTCGACGCATAAGAATCATTAAAAGCCTTATTGCTTATCCTCTTCCCACGGGCATCACTGTTATTACAGGAATGGACCAGAGATAACCCCTACAGTGATATAGTTAAGTATTTGCAATTAGGTTTTCTCATTGAACCTAGATCTTGGGATCTCCAGTCAGCTAGGTTGAGTTTCCATTACAATAACTTATTCTTTTAGAGACTTAAGTCTCATTCCTCTTGATGACTTTGCAACTAACTCTCTATTTAACCCTTTGGTTAGCGGATCCGCAATGTTATCTTTAGACTTTACATAGTCAATAGAGATAACTCCAGTTGAGAGTAACTGTCTTATGGTATTATGTCTACGACGTATGTGTCTAGATTTACCATTGTACATGTTGCTTTGTGCCCTTCCAATCGCAGATTGACTATCACAATGTATGCAAATTGCTGGCACAGGTTTAGACCACCTTGGAATGTCCTCTAAGAAATTGCGTAGCCATTCAGCCTCTTCACCACATTTATTTAGAGCTATAAACTCAGATTCCATGGTAGACCTCGCAATAACTGTTTGTTTAGAGGATTTCCATGATATGGCTGCACCTCCCAAAGTGAACACGAATCCAGACTTTGAGTCTTTAATATCAGGTATCCAATTCGCATCAGTATATCCTTCAATAACAGCAGGATATCTGGTACAGTGCAGTCCATAATTACGAGTATATCTCAAGTATCTTAGTACTCTTACTATTCCTTTCCAGTGGTCAGACCCTGGATTACTAGTATATCTACTCAGCTTACTAACTGCGTAAGCGATATCTGGTCTTGTACAACTCATTAGGTACATAAGACTTCCGATTATTCTAGAGTACTTTACTTGAGAAATACCATCGCCTCTATTTTTCGATATATGTTGACTTGTATCTATCGGTGTTCTAGCCACGCCAGTATCATCATTATTGAATTTTTCCAGAATTTTGTCCACATAATGTGACTGACTTAGAACGAGTCCATCAGATGTTCTTGAAATTTTAACTCCAAAAATCACATCAGCTAAACCCATATCCTTCATGTCGAATCTTGAATTCAACATATTTTTAGTAGATTTAATCATCTTATCGTTGCTACCAACGATGAGCATGTCGTCAACATAAAGACATAAAATAACATATCCATTTCCCGTGTCTTTAATGTAAACGCATTTGTCACATTCATTGATCTTAAATCCACTTTCCATCATGGCATTGTCAAATTTTTCATGCCATTGTTTTGGTGCTTGTTTTAAGCCATATAATGACTTTACCAATTTACATACCTTGTTTTCTTGTCCTGGTGCAGAAAACCCCTCAGGTTGTTCCATGTAAATTTCTTCTTCTAAATCTCCATTTAAAAAAAGCAGTTTTGACATCCATTTGATGTACTTCGAGATTGTACAAAGATGCAATCGCTAATATCATTCGAATGGAAGTTATTCTCGTTACAGGAGAATAAGTGTCAAAGTAGTCAATGCCTTCTCGTTGCCTATAACCTTTAATTACAAGTCTAGCCTTGTACTTATCAATAGTTCCATCTGCTTTCATTTTCCTTTTGAAAATCCATTTGTAGCCTAGTGGTTTGCTTCCCGGGGGAAGATCAACCAGCTCCCATGTATGATTTTGCAGAATGGAATCTATTTCACTTTTAATGGCTTCTTTCCATTGAGGACTTTCTGAAGAGTTTACAGCTTCTTTGAAGCTTTGAGGTTCAGTTTCTAGCATGTAAGTCAGAAAATCGGGACATAAGATTTTCCTGTCCTTTCTCGTTTGCTACGTCTTGGTTCAACCTCAACTTTCTCTTCTACTTCTTTGTCTTGACTATTCTCAATCATAGTTTCATATGTCCGTTTAGAAGAGTTTGCTTCTTCTTTGGACTTACATGGAAATATATGTTTAAAGAATGAAACATTTCTCGATTCTATTATCGTGTTTTTGTGTATATCGGAAATTTTAGAATCAAACACAAGAAACCGATAAGCACTACTGTTATGTGCATATCCGATAAATATGCAATCAACAGTTTTTGGTCATATTTTCACCTTCTTTGGTGTAGGTACAGCTACTTTGGCAAGACACCCCCACACTCGTAAGTATTTGTAGAAATGCTTCATTCTTTCGATAACTCGTAAGGGCTCTTTCCTTCTTTCTTTCGGGGTACCTTATTTAAAAGGTAATTGGCTGATAACACAGCTTCTCCCCACATGTTCTGAGGTAACCCGGAACTTAATAACATTGCATTCATCATTTCTTTCAATGTTCTATTTTTTCGTTCAGCAACACCATTTTGTTGTGGTGAATAAGGTGCTGTTGTTTCATGTTTAATTCCATGTTGTGCACAGAATTCAGCAAATGGTGATTCATATTCACCACCTCTATCACTTCTCAACACTTTGATCTTTTTGTTGAGTTGATTTTCAATTTCATTTTTATAGAGAACAAATTTCTCTATAGTTTCGTCTTTACTTTTAAGCAAATACACAGAACAATATTTTGTGCTGTCGTCAATAAAAGTAATAAAATATTTGTTGCCTCCCCTTGTTTGTACCGATTTTAAATCACATACATCGGTGTGAATTAAATCAAGAGGTTTAGTTTTCCTTTCAACGGATTGAAATGATGACCTTGTCAATTTTGCTTCAACACAAGTTTCACACTTATGTTTATTATCAATTTGGAATGTAGGTATGCAATTTAAGTTAATTAGTCTACGCAAAGTATTGTAATTAACATGTCCTAGTCGACCATGCCAAAAATTGGAAGACTCAAGCAAGTAAGCGGAAGAGTTATTCATTTTATTAATTTTTGGCTTAATAGCCATTACATTGAGCTTAAAAAGCCCATCACTTATATAACCCTTTCCTACAAACATCCCAAACTTAGACAAAATAACTTTGTCTGACTCAAACACCATACGGAAGCCATGCTTGTTCAACAGCGAGCCAGAAACCAAATCCTTGCGAATCTCCGGCACATAAAGCACGTTGTTTAGAGTCAGCTCTTTCCCAAAAGTCATCTTTAGAACCACCTTTCCATGGCCCTTGATTTCGGAGGTCGCTGAATTTCCCATATACAACTTCTCTCC
The DNA here is from genome assembly GCA_019097785.1 of Fraxinus excelsior. Classification (NCBI taxonomy): domain Eukaryota; kingdom Viridiplantae; phylum Streptophyta; class Magnoliopsida; order Lamiales; family Oleaceae; genus Fraxinus; species Fraxinus excelsior. The sequence continues at coordinate 1,930,606 of CM032630.1, forward strand.
ATCCGCTGCTTCAAACCCATTAAACATCTCCTTATCGGAGCAAACGTGTCGGGTGGCGCCGGTATCTATCCACCATTCTCTCGGATTTGAACCCACCAGGTTCACTTCAGAAATGACAGCTGCAAGATTGATGTCAACTACATCTTCAACCACATTTGCTTCTTTTTTCTTCTTCAGCAAACGGCACTCCGTAGACTTGTGACCAATCTTGTCACAATTGAAACATTTCCCTTGAAACTTCTTCTTAGAAATTCCACCTTTTGGCCCCAACTTGGGCCCTTTGCCACCAGATGGCCCAAACTTGTTCTTATTGATCTTGAAGCTTTGGCCATGCTCCACAACATTAGCTTTAGCCACAACCGGATTGAACCCTCTTTCAGAACCTTTGTTGTCTTCTTCAATTCGAAGCCTAACAATTAGTTCCTCAACGTTCATTTCCTTTCGCTTGTGTTTTAAGTAGTTTTTGAAATCCTTCCATGCAGGAGGTAGCTTTTCAATTATGCAAGCCACTTGGAAGGATTCACTCACAACCATTCCCTCGGAATGAATTTCATGCAAGATCACTTGTAATTTTTGTACTTGACTGATTATAGATTTGGAGTCCACCATTTTGTATTCCAAAAAGCGGCCAACAAGAAACTTCTTGGCTCCGGCATCTTCGGTTTTGTACTTTTTGTCCAAAGACTCCCATAATTCCTTGGCCGTTTTTATCGTGTAATACACATTGTACAATGAATCAGCTAAACTGTTCATCACATAATTCCGGCACAGGAAATCAGAATGCTTCCAAGCATCCACTGCACTGATTGCTTGAATGTCTCCTTGACCCTCTTGGAGTGCTGGAGCATTTTCAGTCAAGAATCTCGCAAGATTCAAGGTCGTGAGGTAAAACAGCATTTTTTGTTGCCACCTCTTGAAATTCGAACCATTGAACTTCTCCGGCTTTTCCCCGTGATTAACCGGGACTGTCACAGTTGGACCAGTAGCCAGACTTGGCATGGGAGCCACAGTCTTAGTCCCACTAGGACCAGCAACTAAACTTGGCATATTAGCCACAGTCTGTGTTACTGGAGCCACCACTTGAGCCACATCAGAACTTGGTATAGCCACAGCCTGAGCCACAGGAGGCACCATTTCGTTTGTAGATCCCACAACGTTATTGGTAGGTGTATTTTCCATTTTCTGAAACACAATCAGAAAATTAGTACGAGCATATTGCTTTAAGATTGTATGTAAACTTTGAACAGTGAACTGAATTAGAAGAAGTAACAAACAAATTATAGTGGACAGAAAAAAATATTGCAGTTGACAGAAGATAAAATTGGTGTCTTTGAAGCCGGGGCCTGTGTCCAACACAGTGTCCTTAAAGCAATATTCGCCCCCTCACCGAAGTAATGCGAGCGCTTGCTTCCCAGGATACAGCGGCGTGAACTGCAGCTTGTACAGTCGAACTGAACGAGTGTGCCGGAACGGAATCACCAAGTGACTGTAAGACGACAGGAATTCGAACATGAAGAAGAAAGATTTCGTGCTGTTGTGGGTGTCTAAACTGAAGAGAATGTTCAGTATATATAGGCAAGGAGGAGCCTTTGTCTCTT
>CM032630.1:1932303-2190708 GCA_019097785.1 Fraxinus excelsior
GAGTGGGGAGTGGGAAAAATGAAACAGAGGAGATCGTATGATGTTGAAAAGAACTGTGGCAATCCTCAGAATAATATGAAAAAGGACATAGTAGTTATAAGATCCATAAAGGAATTTGAAAAAATACCAGCTCCACCTCAATAAAACTCTTTACAGAAACTTTTTAAGCGAACACGGATTTATTGCGTGCGTGCTTTGTATAATAGTCATTTGCAAGAATACCCTGGATTTTGAAAGACAAATGATATTTATATGTTGTACTATATTGCAGAACCAATTTTATTAGGTGATAAAGAAACCTAAAAAATTACTTGAATGAAGATTTTGTTAGGGACATCAAATAACTGTTAGCCCAAGAATAACTAATCAAGAGTGGGTGAATTGGTTTTTAAGACTTTTTCGACACTTAGTCTCAAAACAATACAATACACAAGATATAAATCCTAAGTGTAATACAACAAGTAAATATGCAAATATATTAACTTAATTCAAGTATGATATAGCACAATTTAAATAGAAATTTAAAGTAAAGTGCAATAATGTAAAGATAGCAAACTAATTTAATGGGGTTTGATCCAATGCAATGATCTACGTCCACGTTATTAAGCTCTCTGTCACGAGCAAGGCTAAATGCACTAAAGTAAATGGTAACTTACAAACAAGGAGTACCGATCCTTTTACAACGTTGAGCTTTCCGGGACCTCAACACGACCCACACTATTGAGCTTTACGGGACTTCAAAATGACCCACACGGTGACTTTCAACAAGGCGCACCAAACCTTATACAATGTTGATCTTTAAGGGACTTCAACACGACCCTCAATTTAAATGAATTATACAATTGAAGTCTTCTCTTCTTTATGAATAATAAATTTAAAGTTAAGTACAAGAAGAGAAGAGAAGAGACAAACAGTTCAATAGATAACAAATGAAAAAGCTCAAATGTTGATGTTGTAAACTTGGATAAAGAATAGATGATGAAATAGTTTGTATTGTTATCAAAGTTTTCAACCAATGATCTCTCTTAACAAAATAACACAAGTTAAGTATGAAGGATTTACACTTCAATACAAGTGTTGGCAAAGAAAACTTTTATCAAGAATTTGAAAATAGATAAGATTGAGAAGTTTCTTTGTAAAATAGAATTCTTGATTAAATAGATGAAACTAGTTTTGATCAATCAAGAAATTATTTGTATCAAAGTTTTCAAACCAATAATCTCTCTTAACAAATAATACAAGTTAAGTATGAAGATAGATTTACACTTAAATCAAAGTGTTGGCAAAGAAAACTTTTATCAAGAATGAAGAATAGATGAGATTGAAAAAAAAAATTCTTGATGAGATAGATGAAAATAAGTTTGATCAATCAAGAAATTATTTGTAATAAATGAAATAGAATTTAAAATCAAGTAAGCTCAATGATTTTCAATAAATAAGCTTTCTAAATATCTCTTATAAGTTGTTGAAATTGAATGGAAAAGAGATAGATATTTATAGAGCAAGAAAAACAAGCTGCAGGAACTTTCGGTCGAGTAAACAGTAACTTTTGGTCGACCGAAGTGTGATATAGCCCGTTAGAGTTTTGGCTGACACTTCGGTCGAGCGATCGGTCGACCGGTGATACTTCGGTTGACCGATCGGTCGATCGAAATGACTGAATTTTGGAGTTAGTTTACTGTATCACAAATGTTCATTTTCCAAAATCATCTTTATTTCTAAAACGTTTTTATGCAAGTGATGAATTATGAAATATAGTTTGAGATTTATGCACTTGCTAATAATCGATGAGTTAATACCTTTACATCTAAGTTCCGATAAACAATTTCTAAGCTTTAATTTTCAAAGTTCTCGTTCTCGTTCTCTTGGATTTGTATCTTGATTTACGTCTTTTGCGAATCTTTAAATTTCAATTCGATCGTCGCATGCAAATCGCTATCGTCTCGAATGATTTGACTTGAATGCTTAACTTTCGCTTTGTTCTTCATTTCGAGTCCGATTTATAATTTTGATAGCTTTAAAAGCTTAATCACTCAAATTCAAATGTTAGTAAATAAAATGGTTTTTTTGTTATAATCAAAATATTAAGGTTATAATCAATCATGTGTCAACAATAACGAAGTGTAGCAATAGCAATGGGGTGGAGAGAGTTAAAGTTGAGAGTGAAGTTTTAGTCGATATGGACTACCTGAATAAAAATATGGCTTCACATAATATTGTTTTCAAGAGAAAATATACTGAACATGATTCATTGCGTTTCTCTGTGGAAATTAACCCAATATAGCATTTGTAATCCTTGTTTTTCTTTCTCTGTATATTCTACTTGTTGCTATAGGTGTAATTCTCTCAAAGTTTCATTGCTTTCATTCAATGTGGATAACAAACTTGATGCTCTTATTGAGTGATTTTACTTTCAGTTATGCGGCTCTCAATTTGTTTTCAAGTAAGTTTTATTTCCAGATACTTTAAATGCTTTAAATATCAATTTGCAGTTAGCTGATGCGAAGGACGTAGTCTCTGCAATTCAAGGTATTGAGGGTTCTAGATGTCCTGTTTTGACACCAAATCTTAAAGTAAGCTGCTTTCTCTTTTAGATGACAACATTTTGCGTACGGTATTGCGACTTGTTCAGGGATTTCGTAATCCTTTTGACTTTATTCCAGGGATTTGAGGCTGCTGTTTCGGCTGGAGCAAAGGAAGTGGCCATCTTTGCTGCAGCTTCTGAGTCCTTTTCCCAGTCAAACATCAATTGCAGCATTAAAGATAGCCTTGCTCGTTACCGCGATGTTGCCCTAGCAGCAAGTAATCTCTCAATTCCTATTCGTGGGTATGTCTCATAATTTCTTGCAAGTTTCTTTGACCTTTTAAATTATTATTTAGTTTGTAGAGTTAACTCTAATCTATGATGTCAATCATGTTGGTTCACAACTCAAGAGTTATGATCTAGAATCTAATGTTTATTTCATTGAAACTGGCCTTATTCAACACAAGGCCTTATAAATCTGAAAGCTAGTTTTTGACAAAAACATAAATCCAGCAATTTAACGTGACAAGGCAAGTTGGTGGTGATATCGTTTTTCAAGGCATCGTTTACGGATACTTTTTATGTTGAGATCATAGAATAACTACTGGTTGTCACAAGTTCTAATGCTGATATTCTTATTTCTTAATCATCTCAAAATCTGGAAGTCAGACAAGAAAAGGTTGGAATAGTGGTACCCTCAGTCCATTGTAACTGAAGATTATTGTGCCTAATTGTTTAGCACTCCTCTGATCCATGCTGATTGTTTGTATCTTATTCGTGGCCGTAATTTGTTTGAATGTTGTTAGTTTACAATTTATTTGATTATGTACTTGGTGACCCTTTAAGCCTTCATTTGCCAACGTATAGTAAATTGCCTGAAGAAGAACCATGAGATTCAAATCTTAGCACATTTCCTTTGCTCTGGCTAAACCATATGAAATTGACTTGGTGAGCTACTTGGGAGGACAAAAAAAGATTGTCTGGTCCGAGTTTACTTTTCTTTGATTGATGAGTCACTTTCTTTGATTTCTCCTGGAATGCCTCTTATCAATGGGTGTTATGCAAGTCTTGTAATGATATTGGGACAGTTAAAATTACCCGAATCTCACTTTTAGTTTGGGATCAAAAGATCATATCATTTGGCAACATCCGTTGCATATCATGTTTTCTACTTTATTTCTTTACTAATCTTCATTTAGTTTATGGTGGAATTTTAAAAATTTCTAGGAACAAAAACAATTCATTATCTAACTTTTCATAGGAATTGCTGTATAATTTTTGCCAGATACATATCATGTGTTGTGGGTTGTCCAGTGGAAGGAGCAATACCTCCATCGCAAGTGGTGTATGTCGCACAAGAACTTCTTAATATGGGTTGCACTGAAATTTCCCTTGGTGACACGATCGGGGTTGGTACTCCTGGTAATGCTGGAACTGCCTTTTTAACTGCTTCCTGAGTAACATCTTACTGACCAAAATGACCTCAGTTCAGTTTCTTCTTATGCTTATAAAAAGAAAAGCAAAGCAAAAAAGAAATTTACAGTTTGATGCATATTAATGAGTGAAGGAATATATTTCGTGTAGCTTTACTATCTGACGTTTTGCATAAAGAGATTGTGCTTTTAATTGGCTTCTCAGTATCAGCCTAAACTCTTTTATAGTAATGAGTTATATGGCCTCCATAAGCAAACAAATATTTCTATTGGTAGACATGATATTTTCTTGATTTTTCTTTTTAGTACCAAGGCCTAGAGAATAATCTCCATCTCTCAGACAAATTTTTCAGTCTCCTCTCACCATAAACCGTATATACGCATTCACTGAAAACAAAGTATCCTTTCAATTTGATGATATTTTCCTGAATTGGTTGTCAACCTTCCTGTTTCATTAAACTACTTACTGTTTTGGAGAATGACAGCTCTTATAAATCATTAAAGGTCAGGGTACAATCTCTTCCCCTCTACAGACTCATGGATGAATTTCTTGGCTGTTTTCAAGATATAGAAAGTAATTGTACTCTGTACATGTTGTAGATGGAGCTGTCCTCTTTTCTGTCTTCATTCAATTTTTTTACTCGAGGGGCTCTAGTTTGCAATAAATTGCTGTACTTCGATATCTCAATTGCTATATCAAATATTTGGGAATTGTTTCTTCTTGATTCTTTGAGATGATGTTCCTATTTTAAGGGTGAGCTGATCTCTTTAGAGTATTTTTCGGATTTGATACCGAGATTTTAGCATTATACTTTTGTGATTATTTTTAAAATTATCTATTTGTCCATGATTTACCCAATTATTAATTGAGATCAAAGGTGACCTCTTATGTGCACTTCTGCATCATGATCTCACGCCTACTATTTGAACATGTGACTTGGAACACAATGCTGTCTTTTCAACATTTATAATCTTTTGACACACAGTAAATGTGAATTTATTTAGTGTATGAGCATAATGACTTCATAGACCATTTTTGTCCCAATGTTGGTAAGGAAAATCTGTCAAATGGACCCTTAGATATCGATCGCGCCCATGTAGATTTATCTTTGTTCTTTTCTGCTTTATCTTCTTGCTTTGGAAACTTTTCAATCTTCTTTCAACTTTCTAATGCTTTGCCGCCTTTGCCAGGGACTGTCATTCCAATGCTTGAAGCTGTTCTTGAAGTTGTCCCCATAGAGAAGCTTGCTGTTCATTTTCACGATACTTATGGACAAGCTCTTTCAAATATTCTTATATCACTCCAAGTAATTTATCTCCCTCTTAAGCTGCCTTTTTGTATAAAAATGAAAACTTTTTCTATTGACATGCTTGCCAGGTAGTTTTTTTCCCACCGTCAACTAGTTAAAATTTTTAAATTGGTCTTTTATGGTCTGATGTCACTCAATATGAAGAATCACGTTTCTGCATAAAGTGGAAGTGTGGTACCACAGCTGAGTGTATTAGCTAAGAATGCTTGGGACTCGCAGAAAAAATAATGGAAGTTAAGGAAAGAGTTGCAGATGTTGACGTTGATGTGAAATGGTCAAGGAAGGAGTTGGAACAATAAAGACAATAACAATTAAACAGCCAGGATCTTACATGGTAAAGTTGGATAAACCTTATTAGTAGTGTGGCATGTTATGGAAATGGATAATGAGTTAAACAAATCATTCAGTAACAACCAATTAAGCATAAAAAGTTAATGTGGAAGAGTGGAAGAAGGTAAAGTAGCTTTTAAGAGGAACATGACATCATTAATGATGCCTTACACTTGAAAAATTGTGTCTTTCGGAAAAGGCAGATGTGAAGGTAGCGGTATCAAATATGTTGAAGAAATAGCATATGCAGGCCATATAAATGTGGCAGAGTAATGTCTGTTCAGCTCCATCTCATCAATGTACCAAGCATGTTTGGTTGAGCTTTTAGAGAGAGAGAGGGAGGGAGGGCTTTAAGTAATTTTCTCCCAACACGATTGATTTTAACACTTACTATAGTGTCAAAATAAGTAACTTATGATAATTTTTTCTCAAAAAAATAATTTTATTAAAACTTCTTGTCTACTCTTAACTGAACTTTTAAGGCTACCAACTCAGTTACAATCTATACGGAATAATATGTCAGTCCACGGTAGAATTGCTTTGCAGCTTGCATTCCTTGCTTGCTTAAAAAATTAGAAAATTGCTGTAAAAGAATTTATTTTCTGGAGAATTGTCTGGAATTAGTAATATGGGACATGCTATAACTAAAGGTGTATGCTATTTATGTAGTGTAGTGGTGTTCTTTACAGATGGGTATCAGGACAATCGATTCTTCTGTTTCGGGCTTAGGCGGTTGTCCGTACGCCAAAGGTGCTTCTGGAAATGTTGCGACCGAGGATGTTGTTTACATGCTAAATGGACTAGGAGTGAAGACAAATGTGGATCTCAGAAAGCTCATGTTGGCTGGAGAATTTATCTGTAAACATTTGGGCCGGCCTTCTGGTTCTAAAGTTGCAATTGCCTTGAGCAAAACCACGGCTACTGCCTCCAAACTTTGAGGTATTTTCTGATGAAACTACCTGAATTATGCTACTGCCTACGAGCTTTTAGGTATTATCTGATGAATTGACAGAATTGAGGGTTTATGTTATATCTCCTGCTTGATATCGTCTTTTCATGGTTAGTGGGGAGGAGGGATTAAGGTTGTACATGCTCTGCTGCCTGGTGGGTTTGATTTCGTTTACATTTAGACTTGAGAGACCATAGTTGATTACATGAATAAGATGATGAAAATGATTAAAATATGGAAATTTATTTCCACGGCTTCAATTGATTACTGGCAAAAAGTCCATGTAAGTTTTTTTTTTTTTTCTCTACCCTTGTATCTCGTGTTGGAAGTTAGTTATAATATTGCTGTCTCTGTAAGATAGAAACTCTTGTTAGAGTTATCTTCTGAATTCATTTTCACGTATAAGATTTACATATATATCATATATGACCCGCATATTTTATTTTCTCTGTGATAGTCAAAAAGTTGACAGACACACTGTTATATACCCCACAGATTTTTATTTTTCCTGTGATAGCTGAAAAGTTGACAGATATACCGTGAAATTCACCCTCCTAACATTTATTGTATGAATGATTGACCATAAAATTTTGGCTATGGTGTGGAGAAAGCGGTACAAATTATTTGGGGTTGATAAAGAAGGATTGGGGGAGATTTGGAGCATGCACCCGAGTTTTCTGAATCACCAAATACAACTGTCAATATTCATATTTCTGCAACTTTTTGTGTTACAGTGATTAGTTGGGGATGATTATTTACTGGGATGAAGAATGCATGAAGACGACAGATGAATAATTCAAAAAGAATACAAAAATATGCTCATAATAAATCATCTTAAAATCAATATTAAAACAAAATTAAAATTTTAACTTGTACATAAAATAGATTAATAAAGTCATTTTCAACCAGCCTGTGGCGCATGGCACTCGCCACTCGATATTTGATTGTAACTTTTAGGCATTCAATGAAAGTTGATGTGACACGAGCCTCAAGACATTTGCTCTCAGATAACTTTTCGATACCATGTTTTACATGAATGCAATTTTAACCTAGCTTGTGCTTTCAAATGAATAATTGTTGTTATTATGATTTTGTCCTTCTCAACAGCACAGGTGTTTTTGTTAAATGCAATTAAGAACATGGTGGTGGTTGGAAGAATGGTGGTTTTTATGGCTCTTCTGCACTCAATTCTGGCAATTTATTGCCTTCTTTAACTGCACTGAGAAATTTGTCGGACCTCGGAAAAAACAGCAAACTGTGTTAAATTATGTTGATTTTAAACATGGGAAAGCTCAACAGGACACGACCAGATATAAGGGATGTGTCATTAAACAATTTATTTTTTTTCCGTTAATTGTTCATGAATTTTTTGTATATTTATTTAAATTATGCCCCCATCTCATCCTCATTCTCGTTTTTTCTCTTTCTTCATTTCAATCACACATTCTCCTAATAAAATAATATTACACACAAATCTAAAACTTTTCATAACTTTTTCACCACACATTATCCCATCAATCACTATTCCAAAAATTTTATTCTCCAAAAAATGGGTGTCAAAATGTTTTGTGATTTTGTATATTCGTTAACTAGATATAGACAATTAATTTGGAAATGTGTTGTACCATGTTGTCTCACCAATGCATACCGAGTATGGAATATTGGTGAGTTACCGATTGAATTAATACTTATAATTCACTGTTAATAAATAAATAAATTAGAGATCTAAATTGAAGCACGTAACGTACAAAGTTGGTTACTAGTTTATTAGTTCTCGACTGTAACATGTGGATGACTTATGGGAAAGGAGATTAAGGGTCCGTTTGACTGTAAATGTGAAAAATGAGTTGAAAGAAAATGAATTATAAAGAATTGAATTGTCTAGAAATTATCTTAAAGGGAATTGTAATTAATTGTGTTTGATTAATATAATTTTCCACCAAGAAAATGTTGAAAGTTTGGTGTTCGTTTGACTTTGTGTTTTTATGAAAATTGCCCCTTAAAGTGATATTTTTTTTATACCATTGAGTCTAAAATTTGTTTTAATTGCCAAAAAATTTTAAAAAAAAATTATCATATCGAATATCATTCGTTTGGCTTTATTTTATATAGAAATTGTCAATTAAAGTGATAAAAAAAAAAATTACATTATGTCTAGAATTTTTTCCAATTGCAAAAAAAAAAAAAAAAAAAAAAAAAAAAATTGAATTACCACAAAAAACCAAAGAAAAGGAATTCCATGAAAACATAGAACTTCAAGCGCTTGGATCCCAAATTGGAAAATGAATTCCCTGCCAAATTTTGCACATCAAACGGGGAATTTGTTGAGAAATGAAATATATTTTCCATTTTCTATGAAATTTGGGTGATATCAAACAGGGCATAAGTTCACTTATATAAGTGAACAAATAAATTTTAATACATATAAATTTTATAATTAATCCATTTAAATTATAATAAGCCTTTTGTTTGATTTGTTGAACAATGAATTAGTGAGTGAATACACTGTGACAGATTGGTGCTAAGAAACATAACACTTATTTATTTATAATAGTCCTAGTAATTCATTTTTTTTATTTATTTATTTTTTTTTTTATGTTCATGTAAGTTAGTCTTGTGTTTTTAGAATGTTAGTAAGACGTTTTGACTAAGGGATAAAAGTAATTAAAAGATATTTTAAAATTTGTTTCTCCAGTCAAATCGAGGAATCCCTTAGATATGATGCAAAACTGATCTTGTTCTATCTTCGATCAGAGATTTCTCTATGAAAAATACGAATCGGAGTTGGAAAAAGGAGAGGGAGAAGGAGCGGATATCTCATGTAATTATTGTTAAATGTAGAATTTCAAATATGAAATAATAGAATATTGAATTTCAAGATGGTACTCCAATAATCAATGCATTAGGAAAAGTCAAAAACTCAATCAAGCAATTTGGTCTGTATAAAACTTTTAAGTATAAAAATAATAATCGAAGTGTGGAGATTCAGACTACTAATTTTAACAAAATTAACATCTTATAAATATGGAAGTACAAAACAATAATTTACTTTAGTTGCTTGCCCTAATTTTTTTTTTTTTTCCTCTCCTTGAAGATGATTGAATAATATTTTTTACTTATTGTGTTTACAATGCTTTTGCTTTTACTTCATTCAGTACATACGAGGGAAAATAAAGATTGTTCCATCTTTTTTTAAAAGGTTTTGCTATTAAACTTGAATAACATATCACTTCAAAAGAAACTTTTCGCCAAAATTTGTACATCTACAAAAAAAACGAACACGGAATCCTTAATTCTCGTTATAATTTATGTAACATTTATACGAGATAATTGAACATATATCTAAAGTCAACAAATATTTGAGTTCAAATCCCGGCATCTATTTATAAAATTTAATACCTTCGAAAAAAAAAAAAATCGGCAAGGAATGTTAAACATTAAATTTACATGAATAAATGTGTCATTTGTTTAATCGTTTAGACAAGGTAACTTAACATTAAGTTTTACTGCAACATCTTCTAACTCGATTTTACAAATGTGAACAAAATTACGGGCAACTCCAAATATTAGAAAAGCATTTAGATTCTTGATTATAGTGGAGCCATAAGCATCATTAGGTGGTGGACGTTTAAGTATATAATTGAACTTATTATTGATAATTATGGGTGGATTAGAAGGTAATTTGAACCAAACGATCCATCAGTTGGGGGCCTCTATTAATCAGGAAAATTGAGTGAAAACAACTCGACAACGATTTCTATCCTACCTCAAAAAATCTTGAAAAGGCTAACGATTTATATATATTACATGTATACATGTTCATTTTATATCGAGTTTTGAAATTTCATCTTAAAATGTCAATATTAGTAACAAAACTATTCAGCTCGTCTTTTTTATATTATTAAGCATATTTAGATTTTACCCTTTACATTCTCATTATATGAATCGAATTGCTCGTTTGAATTTTTGGGTTTGATATGATACAAAGTCTTGAAATTTCATCGTAAAACCCTCGTTTAGTAGAGGGTTTTTGAGTTAAAACACATCAAAACTAACGTTATTATAGTTGCTAAATACATAATTGAATTGAATCTTTCGAATTTTCAATAAAATAAATCGATGAAAATATCCCATCATCACAACTTACTATCATCAGTAAGTATCTTTACTTAGAAATGTTTAGTTGGGTTGTCTTGTACAAAAATTGCACAAGTAAATGACTAAAAGAAAGAATAAATGAAAAATCCCTTTTCCCAGGCATTACATCTTTATACTATAAGAGGAACTATGTAAATACCAACCAACTGGAAAAACTATCAGACATAATATATTCACCACACCAACCACCACACATTAATGGTATTTATTAATAGTAATAACAGAAAAGTAACCTTAAAAAAATAAAAAATATTTATCATTTTTTTTCAAAGAAATTGTTCAGTAATGTGGAGAAGAAACAATAACAAAACATCAATTTTTGCTACATAAATCATTTTTCACCATTACATTGTTAGATTTACTGGAAGATTTGAAATAACAAGATCCTTAACAACTTCGACCGGAAACATTAATTCCGGTCTACCCGTCTCTCTCCTAACGTGCTCGACGAGATCGATCACTCTTATGAACGGGAGCCCTTTTAGTTTACGAAACATGTCGCGACCAAAAATACAATAAATTTTAAAAGAAGAATTCATGGCTTGAGTGAGTGAATCAAGCTTGCTTTTGTTTGCTACTTATCTGTTGTGTAAAGGATTTGGACCTGTGTAGACTCTTCTCTTTTCTGCACCAAAAATCTCAGCACAGTCCTTTTCTGCGTTTTCGCCATTTTTGTGAGCTTTTTTAGCAGAACCAGAACAAGAACTGCCTTTGAATTTGCTGAATTGACTATTCCCACCTCCATGATATGCCGCTTCCACATATAATAGCAAAATCAGAAGAAGAAACAAGCAAACCAACACTTTCCCTATCCCCATATTTTTCTCGAGAAAGACGAAAGGTGGTCCTCGAAGAAGAGGTGCGAAATGGTTCGAGCCCGGTTGATGTTGGAGGGGAGTACTTACTAATTTATGCCTGACCGCAAAAAAAGCCAATTGGTCTCTCGGTCCAAAACAGCTAGGAGTCGAGTTGTCCTTTTCTCTCGAATGTCTTTTCCTCAGCACTGATTCTACCAACGCTACTTTGCCCAACTCATGGCATGGCATCCAAATAATAGAAACAGCACTTTAACTTCTTATATGAAACAAATAGCCCACAGAAGGTAAATTTTGAGGTATAAATGTCGAGTTGAAAACGAGAAAAGTCTATCACTGAGAATGTTTATAAAGTATAACTTTTGGCATTGGAATTTGCAGCAGCAAAGTCAATTTGCATTGGTTTTGTAGCCCTCATATAAATTTGGTGCAATAAGTGCCAAGTTTTCTTGGAAACTTTTCTTTTTTTACTGATTTCAGAGCCAAACTTGCATAGAATGAGGAGAGAAAGAAGAGAGAGGAAGAAAGAGTTCTATCAAATTTCAGAGCCAAATTTGCAGTAAAACACACACACACGCACACAGAGAAAGAGATACAAAAGATCAAAAAAAAAGTTTAAAAATAAAAAAATTCTCTCAAATCTTTTAAAATCCTAGGGGTCATGTGGGATCAATCATTTTCTTGGCTTTTTCTCTTTGGTTGTGCATAGTTTTGTAAGGGAGGGTTTTGTGAGTAGAATGTCTATTAGCTCTTAAAGTCTATATATTTATTTTTATGGAAAAGTTACTACTCACCATTTCCCCAAAAAAGAAGTTGCCCAAAGATAGACCCCCAAAACTTGGTCATTTGTGATTTTTGGACCACCATTTATACGCAATTTTAATAGAAGTATTGAAGTAGGACGACTTTTTTCCCCGACGACGACAAAAAATCTTCTAGGTACGTGGACTGCCTTTTCGAGTATTTTATTGTTTAACGGAGATTTTATTTTATTAAATGCATTCAAAGTGTTTCGATTTTCAATGTAGGAAAATAATAAAATAATCTAAAGAAAAATAATAAATATTTTTTTGTAGTAAAATTAATTGTTATATAAAGAGCTTGTTGGAGTACTTCAAAATTTTAACTCTCTAGGAGATGCTCTTAGGCGTTGTTTTCGTCGTATCAAACACTAAATTCTACATTCTTCGTTGCAACTATATGTTGGTTTTACTTTAGAATGTCAGATTAAATTCACAATTGTGAAAAGAAGATTAATTAGTGCCATTTGATCAGTCAAAAGCATGAATAGAAGGTTCAAAAATGTGAAATCATAGCAATTATTATAGCAAACTGTCCAGCGTTTTGAACAATGGAACAGGTTATGCTACTTATTCAGTGCATCAAAATTTTCTCTGTAATTATAAGGATATTACTATCTAAAGTGTGACTTGTTCCACTTGATTGTCCAGCTGAGGAGCACTTTAATTGACAATGGAGTACTGGTTTAACTATTACCTTTAGTCTCACTTGTGACTTTTGTCTATTTAAAGTTTCGACCTTTCTTTAATATAAGGAATAATAATAACATTAATTATAAATCCGAAAGGTTTTGTAATTATGAGATTGCTACAATTTTTAGAACTAAATGTTTAATTTAAAAAAATAATACTTTTAAATAACACAAAATTAACATCCAAAATTGCACGAAATATTCATACTTTTTGCTGAAATGTGTAAAAAGAAAAAAGAAAGGACTTTTAAGCAAAACTATAAATACTGGAAAATAATTTTTCCCCCTAAATTAAATTAAACATATCATCATTTCATAAAAAGACTAGAACGAATAGAAATTTTAAGGAGGGGCCAAAGAGATGGGATGCCAATATCAAAATTAATTTATGTGTTTATGCACTTTCTTACAAGTAATGATGTTGTCTCTTGCCCCCTTTTCATGCTAAGAAATAACAGTGCATGAAAGTTATGGACACCATTTTCTTTTTGAAACAAAAAGTTGGCCCAACTATTAAAAACTTTTATTAATAGCTGCGCTTAAACGAAATACTGGAAATTAGGTACATCGATATACCTTATTAAATATGTCATTAGAGTGTTAACATTATACAAGTAAAAGTTTTGTCAAGAGCCATGATCTTAAATTCATTCGTTGTTAACAAGTTTAAGCATGTCAATGAGCAGACCATTGAATCGCTCGGATTTGTATCTTTATTGGATGTGTTTATATGTATTCCTCCGAAATAGGTTAATCTTTTGGGATGAAATCACGAAAGCAAGCAAAAAAAAATGGTATCATAATCATGTTCAGTACTTAACCATATAAATGTGCAAGAGGAATACATATGTATGCAAAAGATTTGAACAAAGATGTGGCTTCCGTTAATTTCAATGGTTGAGAAAAATCCATGGTTGGCACTGTTATCATAAAGAATAAGATTCAACGAAGGAGACAAAAAATAACGAAGAAGATGAATATGTAGAAGGATAAAGACTTGAACACGAAAAATGTATAATTGTCCTCAAATGATATTTGTCTCCTCCACAATGCTTTTAGGGATTGAAATTGGCAAATAATTATAGGATTAATCAAGCCTAATTGAAGAATATCAAAAGCAAAGTGTTTCTTCAAGGTGAACAAGTGAAAAAAAATGAAAATTTGATTATGTAAAGTGACAAAATTTCTTCGAGGTTTTTGGATGAATAATGGAATGAATTTTTATTATATCTTGGAATGAAAACTATCATGTATTTTTAGTTTCCAAACATCCCATACGACATGGTTCCAAACATAGGTGCATTGATTCACTAATAAACCACCAAAAAAATTTGAAAAAAATTCAACCAACGGTAAAAAAAAAACTTGAACTAAGGGCATGTTTGATTTCCTATGTTTTCCATGGAAAATAGAATACAATTTCCATTTTTCATGAATTTGGTTGTTTGATGACAAAGTTTTGTCATGGAAGATATTTTCCATTTATGCCTCACACGGGCACCAATGGCTTGATTTGGTGGAATCCATTTTTCCACGGAATTCTAGCTCTCTCTTTTTTTTTTTTTTTTTTGCAATTAGAACAAATTTTATAACCAATTGTAAAAAAAAAATTAATTTTAATGGACAATTTTCATGTAAAACAAAGTCAAACGAATAGTAAACTTTGATGAAAAAATGATTTTCTTGGATTTATTTTTATTTTTATTTTATTTTTTACTTTTTGGCAATGGAAACAAATTTTATAACCAATTGTGAAAAAACTTATTACTTTAGTGGACACTTTTCATGTAAAACAAAACCAAACGAACACAAAAATATCCAGAATTTTAAAATTTTTCAGGTGGAAAATTATACCAATCAAACACATTTAATTAACAATTCCCTGAAAAACAAGTTCTAAGCAATTATTTTTTCTGAAATTCATTTTCTTTCCAACCATTTTCCACCCTTGCAATCAAACGGATCCTAGGAGACCACATATGTTAGAAATATGCAGTCGTACAATTATATATAGCACAATCCCCAAAATTCCCTACAAGTGCCTATGCGATCGCATGCCATTTTTATGGCTCCTAATAGATTTTTCTTCATTTTTCTAATTCATCCATCAACGATCCTTTTAATTCATCCAACCACGATTTCGAACAACAATATTCTCACAGACACTTGATAGTGGTTATAGTTGCTTATATAAGGTGATGGCCCAAAACGAAATGGCTTGATATATATATATATATATTTGGCTACTTTTAGGGCATGTTCTGTATGACTTAAAAGCCAATTAAAATTGAAAATATAACAGTTATTGGGTCTCACTCATCTAATAAAAGTCAACAATAACAGCTAATTATTCAATTTTAATCTACCGAACATGCCCTTAATATATTGACTTTTTCGAATGTAACCAATGAGTCCGAACAAAGGGTATATATCTGAATTATGACTCGGGCTTCGCCATGTGTACTTACAAGATAAATCTCCAGATATTTGAGTGAAGGTGGGGCCGCGCTCTAATTAATAGCAGCGCTAGGAAAAAACTTTGGTTTGCTCTCGAGAGGGTTGTGTCCATATAAGTTGATAGCTTTCATTCAATTCAAGAGTCATGTCGCAACGAAGCGTGGAACCTTCTGTTGGGAATATTTTTCCTAAGAGAGGAGTTGAGAAGAAATCAATCAATAATGACTAGCAACATGATGAATAAAACCATGATGAAACACAAATTAAATCAATTGAAATAAGTAAAAGAAAATGATAAACTTATCTTATGATCAAAGACCAAAAACTTCAATGAAAGGTTGGAGAATAAGCACACCAAAATCTACAACGAATCACGAACAAAATACTGGAACAAAATGGAAGGTCCAAACACGAAGATCGTTGGCCTCAAACGATATTTGTCCCCTCTCATATATAATTTGGTGCTTAAAGGGTCTCCCGGCAAATGGTTCGAAGGATTGATCAAGTTTCGTAAAGAATTCAACACTTAAGCACTTGTGGAATTCTCCAAAACTTCAAGAACACAAAGGGAACTTTGAATATAGAAGAAGAAAAACTTGATTTTCTTATTTTTGGAATGAATGATCTTTCACATATGTTTTTCTCATTGTTTTTCATTGTTTGTATTGATCA
Organism: Fraxinus excelsior; assembly: GCA_019097785.1. Lineage (NCBI taxonomy): Eukaryota > Viridiplantae > Streptophyta > Magnoliopsida > Lamiales > Oleaceae > Fraxinus > Fraxinus excelsior. The sequence goes on from CM032630.1 coordinate 1,948,444, forward strand.
TTCATCACCTATATATAGGCCATCATCAATATTTCACAAATTGGTGCCAAAATAAGTGGAAAAGACACCCATTTCAAACCAAAATATCACCCTCAACAGCTAGTTTAAATTGTACTGGCACTGGGGCGCCCATGCCTGCTGGTTTTTTTTAAATTTTTTTTTCATTTCATCACTTCCTTTATGGAACGGTTGAACAACAATTATCAACACCTTCCTAGTTTGAGCATCGAGGAAAGTGGACAAATAGATAATCACTTGAGAGAGGCCACGATCACAAGGTACTTCACTGGTTGCATTGGCGGAACCAGGGTAGGGCCTAGTGGGGCACATGCCCCACTAACTTTTGAGAAGATTTTTTTTTTTAAAAAAATAAAGTCATGTTTGATATTGATTGAAATATAAATTTTAATCTAAATCAAAGTTAACAATTAATTTTATTAACATATATCATGGAATCTTTAAATATATAACTTTTATCAAAATTTACTAAAAATTTGACTTTAATCTCCACTAAACAGGGGCAAAATCACAATAAATTTGAAAGCTAATTTTAAAAATTCTCCGACGATCGTACGCTAATCGATTTTACAAATTGTTTATATCATCTCAAAACTTATTTCGAGAACTATATTATGGACATATCGAATAGTCTAAATAGATATCGAAAATAGTTAAAAATACGTTAAACGTGAGTTTTGAAGACAGACGTCCAACTCGAATATTTTTTAAAAAAAATTCAATTATTTCATTAATATTTATTATTTTTATGATACAAATTTTTTAATATAATTTTCATCATTTTATTAGGAAATTTTATATGGAATATGACAAAAAAATTTGAATTTTTTACATTCGAAAAAAGTCATATTCTATGTAAATGGTCGGATGCAAAATTACATGAGTATGAGTTTTTTGGACGTAAATTTTCGATTGTATAATTTCCCCCAACTTTTTTTCGAGTATAATTATGCCCCCCTAAGTTTCAAGTCCTGCGTCCGCCCCTGACCGATTGGTTACTTACAAGGACAATACAAACTTCGACTATACATGGTGATCATCTTAAATTTATAAAGAGATTGAATTACTTCTAATTAATAAGTTTATATCAAGTCGTGACAAACAAGGCTTAATTCTTTATGGGGCCTCCTTAATCTAGAGATATGACTAGCTAGCAACTTGAGGTGCCATCTAGCATCACCCAAAAAAATAAATAAATAAAATTATTATTATTATTATTTTTTTTTTTCCTTTTAAGTTAGATTGGCCCACCATACATTAATGGTGATCAGACTGTGATCTGCTAAAATGTTGCTGGGTTGCAACAACTATATATGGATAATGGATGGTAAGAGTCAAGACCAAATGCTCTAATGGAAGAGAGTAATTATGAGTATACACCATCATTAAGGCAGAGAATATATGAATATATTTCTCCACAAACAACTTAGGTCTCCACCTCCCACTGTTTGCATTTGGTCAAAGTTGAGGTGTATTAGCATCATTGGAAACATCATAAGATTTCTCATCATGGGGTGCCCACCCTTATAAAACATTTGATTATACATAAATGGAGGTTTGACAAAGACTTTGTAAATACTAAATTTTGAAGGAGACGATGATGATATTTATGAGAAATATACGAAATTTATGACTGGACGTATTGTAATATTATGAAGTAACACAAGATGTAACATTGATCTTTGTTAATCTCGAGGTTCGTGTCATCTAGACGAATCCAAGTTATTTACATTCTACTTTCATTGGCTAAAGATCAGATTTTATCTTCTCGTTAGTTTATATTTTATTATGTTTTCGATTAATAAAATCTGGCTTGCAAAACCTATTTAACATTGTACTCAAGCAACCAAGGAAGGTATGTTGCATGGATTCTTGAAGCAAACTTTATCAATTGTATCATAAATATTTTTGTGTGAATTGTTTAATATAAAATGTGTTTTTTTAAGTCCAATGCATAGTCTATGACATAATCATAATGTTTTAATATAAAAATTATTTCGAGATTCCTATTTTGTACTCCGAAAGAAAAGGAATGACATGATTCCATGACATATACCAAAGTAAACACAACAAAACTCGAATTTTAATGCATGACAATTTCATTGATATTATAGAATGTCGTGATAATATGGACATAGAATGTAAAATTCCTCTATTATATAACATAGTATTATTTATTTTCTATGACATATTTCATAATGAAATCTTGAAACATCATGGTGTTTTATGGGTTTCTTAAGAATAAGTGCTTCAAATTAATTTTCTACCTAATCATTATGAAGAGGGAACTTCAAAAATCAATTTGGTGAACAAAGTGAAACCTATGGGTATGGACATTTTAGTTAGTTAGCCTTAGCCTTTCATGGCATGGGATCTCTTTGTAGTACACTTTAAGAGATGATTATTTAAGCTACTTGTTTGGTAATTATGAGATTTATTTCCTTGTCTACCCTAATAAGAGCACTATTTACTTTGTGGGCATATGCCACGTGTCACCAAGCAATTGGAGTAAAAAGTATTTTCTTTCATGTCAAAGAAAATCTCATGGATTGTTAGAATTTGTTCGAATTATACTATATTCATGAATAGGGTACCTTTTATGCATGTTAATAAGACCATGTATCTTTGGTTCCTAATTGATTGTAAAAAAAAATAGAAATTATTTTTACTAAAAAATTATTTAAAATATTACACATATAACTGTATTTCTTTATAGATGTTAGCTCTTCATTATAAAGGATAAACTGTATCCCAAACGACCCCCACCTGTCATGCCCTAGATCTTGGTGAAGGAGGTAAATCGCAGATTATGCCTCCAAGGGTACAAGATGTAAGGCTGCTTAGACACTTGCACTTACCCAAATGTCAAATCCATATTTCAGGATTTGAACTCTTGACGTGACAGCCTCAAACAAAGCTGTAGTTTTTTCATCTTCCCTTTTTACCACTTAGAGATGTGCCCTGGGGGCTATTGGCTCTTCATTATAAGCCCGCATGAAAGTGGAGAAAGAGATAGGAAAGGAGTTAAAAGAAATTTAGGCTACTGGCTAAAATTATATCTTCATGTGGAAAAACTATTGGTGTTTTTCATAGGAGTTCGATATTGACTTGTTGGGATAGAGCTGTTAAGACGAGTTGAGCTGTTTAAACCTATGCGAGTTCCGTTATCTTCCTACATTTTGATGAAGTATTGATGTAAAGAAATAATTTGAACGTACTGCGTACACACGATTTGATAGTTCAACTAATTCTAATTTTTTTAAAAATTCAAAGTCTCACATATTCGAAATTTTTATGTTTCTCAATTTAATTTTTTCAAAATAAAAAATATTAAAACATAAAAATTTATTAACCTAGTGGGGACGAAAATGCTTATTTTTTTAATTATCATGCCGCCTCCTAAAAAATCTCAACAAATAGGGATGAAAATATAAAATTACAGTCCACGGTCCACCTTCATCGTGGAACCCAAACAAGCACATCGTAGCTATTTCTATCTCAATATTCTCCGTTTCCTGCTTCGGGAACTGTTTGAATTTACACACACAAATCATTTCATCAAATAATCATCAGAATCCCTTGAGCAATGGATTCCGAGGCTGCACGAACTGCTCGAGATTCACTGGAATTGGCGTTTCACATGTCCAACATTCTCGAAACGGGACTAGATCGCCACACGCTTTCGATTCTCATTGCATTATGCGAAATGGGTATCAACCCTGAGTCATTGGCAGCCATTGTTAAAGAGCTTCGCAGAGAATCCCCACCTTCATCTTCTTCAGCCCCAGCAACAGAAAATTCAGTGGTTCCTTAATATGGTAAATAGCCAATAGTCTTGCGGCTTATGATTTTTTTTTTTTTTTAATGAAGTAATTATGGGTTCAAATGTTGCTTAACTTATCCAGTCAAGATCCCCTTTTTCCTGTTGATAAATTAGGGGTTAACTTGATGAATTTGAGAAGTGGGTTTTAGTGCCGTTTCGATTTTGATTATTATTTTTTAATAAATAATTCCAATTCCTTGATAAGGTAATTAGCTAACAGTCTTACGGCTTATGATTTAAATTAGTTTATAATTATTTTTATTTTTTATGAAGTTGTTATGGGATTTAAGTGTTGCATAATTTATTTATTCAGGAGCCCTTTTTCTGTTCATAAACTATCGTCTGTTTTGATAAATATAAGAGTTTCACTTTAGTGCCGTTTCAATTTTGAATTTTTTGGTCGAATTGATACTTTCTTTGAGCTGCAATTTACATTGATTTTTCAACTTTTTCTATATCTGAATACATCTTAAGGAGTAGGATGTGATGTGATCTTTGAGATGATATCAATATTTTATCTAAAATTGATCTTTTAATTTAAAATGTGGCTCCTAAAATCAATCCATTTCCATTAATTTGAAGTAATTTAGAATAAAGAAAGAAATGAAAAGGAGGAAGCATTTAGTAAGTTATAGAATTGAAAGAGGTAAAGTGGGAAATGTTGGATGCTTTGCTGCTCTGGGGATATTTTATGTGCAGAGACAGAAGAATAGGATGTGAATGTAGAACCTTTTCAGCATCTACCCTTTGATCAATACTTGCATCAATTTTAGCCAGTGAATGAGTTTACATAACATATCCAACGTAACATTTGTTGGTGTCTGTAATTTGCTGTTAGTATAAGTTTAGCATATGAGATTAGGAGCAGGTTAGATCATAAGTAAGATATTGGGAGTAGTACCTTAGAACCTAAAAGGTTTTAGCCAACAAAAAATATGACATAGCTTTTTAGTTATATACTTGTAGCTGGAATAGCTGAATAAGAATGGTAGTGGAATCTAAATATATAAGGTCATGTTGTCTCAAATTATGATTGTTTTAGGTAATTAGGTTCGATTATTAACAAGGAATGAGAATTTGAAAAGGATGTAAAGAGCTGTTTAATTGACAAGGAGAAGTGTTATAAGGATTCTGTGTGGTACAAAGATACATATAAGCTTAAAAGGTCAGCTATGCGGAATGGTTATTAAACCCATCGTGCTATATGGTGTTGAGTGTTGAGCCTTGAAGGTGAAAATGTCCGTAAGGCCAACTATGTTTAAATGAGGAGGAAGCATTTACTATCCTAGAGTAACTTTTAAGACAGAAATAAAAGGAGGAAGGATTAAGTAAACTTATCCTAGAGGCTAGAGTAGAAAAATGTAAAATAGGTAATGTTGGTTGCTTGCACATTGTGGTCAAATTTTGCTATACAAGTGTAGAACCTTTTCAACAAATACCCTTTGATCACATTATTCACTTTACAAGTTCTGTTTATTTATAATTTTTCATCCATGTAGGCTTAAATCACTATTTTGCCTTCAGTCCTTATTTTTCCCGCTTGAGATATTGATGAGCTTATAGGGGTATCAAGACTAGTTTCTTTAGTAATGATGGGATGAAATTTAGGGTTCTATAGGGATTCTCTGTTAAAAAAAAAAATACATTTTAAAAGACCATTTCTATTGACAAGTTATTAGACTTGATATTCTTTGTGGTATAGAATGTTGGACCATTAGAAAACATAATGTCAAGAAGATGACATAGCAGAAATGAAGATGTTAAAAAGATGTTTGGCCGTACTAGAATGGATGACATACGAAATGAGCTGGCACTAATTGAGAATAAATGAAGGGAACAACAATTTGGGTGATTGGGGCATGTCTTGCACTGATCATATATCAGCAGAATAAATTAGAAGATAGACTAGACCAAATAACATGTTTTGTTTTGTTTGTTAATGATTTGATTGTATTGTAGGTTTCAAATGTAGTTATGGACTAAACAAAACAGGAATAAACAATTCATCCAGTAGACACCAACTTTATTGGAATCAAGACTCAGTTTGTTGATTGTTCGTGACATTTGACACTTGATATATCTGTATACGATTTTGAATAGGGGTTTCATGTTCCTCAAAATAATGGAGTTTCTAATTGCATGTTTAGGAAGTCATTATTATTTCGTAGCATCCATAACTGCTACTCGCTTATTATCCAATGATTGTGTAAACCCACAACTTAGAATTACTTGAATGTTAATTTAATCACATACCAAACATGAACTAAATACAAAACAAGCATAAGGGTCTGTTTGATTGCAAAGGTGGAAAATGGGTGGAAAGAAAATGTTTTACAGGGAAAAGATTTTTCTAGAAAATGTTTTACAGAGAATTGTAATTAAGTGTGTTTGATTGGTATAATTTTCCATGAAAAATGCTGAAAGTTTGGAGTCCATTTGACTTCTTTTTTTATGGAAATTGCCCATTAAAATGATAATATTTTCTACTATTGGGTCTAAAATTTGTTCCAATTATCAAAAATAAAAAAATCTGAAAAAAAATAACCATACTGAATATCATTCGTTTGACTTTGTTTTGCATGGAAATTGTCAACAAAAGTGAAATTTTTTTTACAATGGTTGATAGAATTTGTTGCTATTACTAAAAAAAAAGGGTGGAAATTGCTTTCCCACCTAATAGGTAGGAAAACAAAATCAAGTAAGTGTGCATCAAATGGTTGTACCTAGAAAAAAGTGGAAAACGTTTTCCATGGAAAAATTTACCTATTAAACAACTTTTTAAGGGTGGAAAAGGAAAATATTTTCCTTTTCCATGAAAACTAAGGCTATCAAACGGAGCCTAAAAGTTTTTCGGCCACAGTTTTCACTTATGCTAATGGTTCAACGCATTCTTTATTATTACTGTGGGATTTTACTCGTTAGTGTCAATTAGGCAGTGTGACTCGAATATTTATGCTAAAAGTAAATAAATCCAGTTCCATATGGCAGATTACAATTTCTTTTGCAGATGTTTATCATGCAACTTATGGATATCTTGCTGCTGCCAGTTAACTTTGCTGTCTGTCTATAGATTTTCGGCTAGTATAATGCTTGAGCCATGGTATTTCCTGAGCTGGGAGGAGTATATTTCCAGCAACGGTAAACCTAACTTGCTAAAATAGTGTCTTTAATCGGCATTAAGCCTTTTTTTTTTTTTTTTTTACTGGGATGTCATTCATATGGTTCATTATGTCTGTGGGTTTGTATTTCTTTCTTAATTTGTACTAGAATGTTACCTGCATATAAGCGTCATTGACACTGCCTTAATAAATGAACCGCTTTTGGTTATTCTCTGCAGATAAATAAGTAACGACACTCACTCTATGTTGCTGAATCAAGTTCACCTGTGCTTCAGCGTTGTTCTTTTCCGTCGCCTCCCTGTGGCAAGGCTCGAGATTCTTTGTTTTTCTCTTGTGATTTAGTTTTCTTGATGTCTATTGAACCCTACCCTTGAATAGGGAATGTTTTGTACATGTTCGTGAAAATTTGGCACACGCATTATTTGGAATTGAGACAATCTGAAGAGGTATGCTGTGGGTTTTTCGTTCCTAACTCAAGTCTTGGAAAAGTGTCCTTTGATGAAGAACTTCTTGATGATTGTGGAAAGTATCTAAAATTCTAAACAGGAGAAAGTAGAAAATGAGATTCTAATCCTTATTAGCAAGTCTAGTTTATTAAATTCAAAATCATTACATTACAATATGATTAGAACTTAACATAATTTAGCTTAAACTGTAGAATTAAATTGATTTGCATTTGTTCATGCTTCATAATAATGACAATTCATCTAGAATACATCACATGCACTCATTTATTTCGCCAATAAATGTTCTGAGCTATCAATACTAAAAAAGAAAAAAGGAAAAAAAAAACAATTTTTTTTTATGTCCGCTATTCATAGACTTTCAAAAATAGATACAAACTCGAATAAAACTATTCATACCGAATTGTTTTTACCAAAAATGTTACTCTCTCTCACGTGTGTGGGGCCCGCGTGAATAAGAAACTCCCAAAATGTGATTCCAACAATGAGTGTAGATAAAAGATTAGGTAATAAAAAGTTATGTACATGTATCATTGTCCTACAAACTTTACATGATATTCGAGAAAACTATCATTTTCTTCACATGTCTAACTTTAAAAAGTTATGTTTTTGGAACCTGAGTTGGTTTGGTATTGATGTGTAAAAAAGAATTGGGTGTTTGGTAAAAATGTATGTTTCAAAGTCAACATTTTACTATTTGGTAAACAAAAGTAATTAATTGTTGTGTCCCTATAAAATTATTAAATTTGACATTGAATGTAAAGATGTCATTTGTATAGTCATTATTATTAGTATTAATATTGTAAAATATTATTTTTACCTTCGTAACAGTATGCAAAATTATTAAATATTTTTCCAAACTATATGTTCACAATATTTACTTTTTAAAATGAAAGAAAAAATAGTATATATTAATTCTCAAAAATTTATATAATCACAAAGTAAAGCATATTCAATATAGTAGAAAATGAACTAATTTAATTAACTACATTAAAATTGGTATTTTAATTATCAATTAATTGAAGAAGTTAAAAGAAGAATCTGATTATTCAAATTCTTTTATAGTCAATTTTTTTTTTCCGACCACCTAACTAAACCTTCACAAGTGAAGATTATTCGCATTTTTATAATAAACAAACACGAATCACTCTGATTAATGTCACGACGAAAATTCAACATCCACATGCCATAATATTATTCTTATTTAAAACGTTTGTGATAAGATTGATTGATGAATTTCTATGTGGTCCACAATGTGTGGGTCCCAATTGTTGTTATTAGTTTGGTGGGGGGGGGGGGGGGGGGGGGGGGGGGGGGGGGGGGGGGGGGGGGGGGGGGGGGGGGGGGGGGGGGGGGGGGGGGGGGGGGGGGGGGGGGGGGGGGGGGGGGGGGGGGGGGGGGGGGGGGGGGGGGGGGGGGGGGGGGGGGGGGGGGGGGGGGGGGGGCAATATTCTCATTTATGCTTATTTCACCCTTGTGAGAATTTGGAGCATGTTTGAACGTCAATAGTGATTTTTAGAAAAAAAAAAAGAGTGATTACGAAGTAGGAAAAAAGATTGATATACGTATAAAATATTTTATTATTTAAATATGTGGTTGAAAATAATCATATAACAAGCCATAAAATAAATTAATGAATGTCAAAAAGAGCACATAATACATGTAGTGATGGCAAAAGAACTCGTCCTTGGCAGGGCAGGTCCCCGCCTTGGGTCGCGGGACGGGGAATAAAAAATAAGAATTAACAATAAATTAAAAAAATACATTAGTTAATTGGAATATTTTGAAAAAATAAATAAACGGGGCAAGTCCCGCCCCACTGCCATCTCTAAATACGTGACACAAAAATCGAGTCATCAAGTATTTTTTTCATTGAGTAATTTTACATGTATTTACAAGGCATGAGGGTCTTATTTCTACACATTTGACATCATTTAATTTCTATTTCTCTTTCTATTTCTCATTCTCATTCTTCATTTCAACCACACATTCTCCAAATAAAATAATATTACACACAAATCAAAAACTTTTTATCACTTTTCCACCACACATTCTCACATCAATCACTATTCCAAAATTTCTACACACCTAAGAATGGGTTTCAAACAGGGGCTAAAGTTCCAGTTTGACAATTGTTTTTTTTTTTTTTTTTAATGAAAATGGAGATTAATAATGATTTTTAAGAGATTGTGGAGTTAAAATGCAGGAAAAATTTTAAGTTTACGTATAAAATATTTTATTGTATGAATGTGTGATTGAAAATGAATATATAATAAAAAAAATTTGTCAAACATGTACTTAAATTAGTTCATAAATGTTTACCAACTCAAAAAAAAGCATCTCCTGAACGTATCAATGCACGTAACTGACGTGTCCATTTAACAAAACCCTCATGACAAGAGGTAAATTCCAATTAGATTACAAATAAAATAAATATCAACGTATAAAGAAATTAAATATTTTTCTTAATACAATTGATATTGTAAAATAAATACGCAATATCATTTATGATATTAGTGCTCGAAAAAATTCATGAGTATCGATTTGTCTAAGGCTATTTTTGATAAGGGAGGAATTCCATGGGAAATAGAATTGGTTTTCCATTTTCCAACTTTGTTGGTGTTTGATATGCTTTATTTTCTTGGCAAAACGTTTTCCACCCTTTTTAGGTACAATCCTTTTATGCACAAAAACTTGATTTTGTTTTCCCGTCTATTTGGTGGGAAAACATTTTCCACCTTTTTTTTTCTTTTTTGGCAATGAGAACAAATTCTAGATACAATGGTAAAAAAAATTTCACTTTTATTGACAACTTTCATGCAAAACAAAGTCAAACGAATGATATTCGGTATGGTAAAAAAAAAATTCAAAATTTTTTTTTCAAATTTTTTCTTTTACAATTGGAACAAATTTTAGACCTATTGATAGAAATAATTATTACTTTAATGGACAATTTTTATGTAAAACAAAGTCAAACGAACACCAACTTTAAAAAAATTTCAGGTGGTAAATTATACCAATCAAACATACTTATTTAACAATTCCCTTAAAAACAAGTTCTAGGCAATATTTTTCCTAAAATTCTTTTTCTTTCCACCCATTTTCCATCATTGCAATCAAACGGACCCTAAAAGTTAAATGAGCAAGTAAATTTCAAAATTAACGTAAGTCACATTCTTATACAAATAAATAAACACGTTAAGAGGTAAATCGTACATTTGTTGGATATGTATCAACATCAGAAAAATAAAATACATGTTATACAGTATAATTTAATTCTATACGACCATCGTCGTCAACTCACCACCCTCCACTTCACATACAAGATGACACGTGAATTGCGAGTCATAATAAAAGTTTTTGTATGTGACCAATCTTTTTTCAACAAAACCCCACCTTCCTACTTTATATTTGTTTATTTAAAAAAAATAAAAAAATCCAACTCCCCACTTCAAGAAAAAGGCAAAATAAATAATAAAATACATATGATATTAAGCAAAAATAAATCAAAATTACCTTATCCACCCAATCTTTTTTAGATTTTCTTTTCAATAAAAATCATTTATTTGATTTGTTTTACATTTATTTATTTACCTTTTAAAGAGTAATAGAATTTACTTTTTAATTCACTTTCCGTAATTAATTTTTTTTGTCGGTTTGTATATTTATATATATTGATTTATTCAACAATCAAAAAGCAAGAATGTTATAAAGATTGGGTATTAGTTAACATCCATCGATATCAATTTATTAATGAAATCACATTTTGTGTTTGTAATGTACAAGTGGCGTGGTATCATGTACATATTGATCATGAACATTGTTGATTTGAAGTATGATTTCTCGATAAAAATTGTAGCCAAGCAACGATCTTTTTCCTATATTCAACTAAGAAATTGTAAATTTATAAGCTATAAATTATTTAAATAATTGAAGGTTTTTTTTTTTTTTTTTTGATTATTTAACCAAATATAATTCAATTGAGTACATAATACATTTAATAAGCGTGTTTCGAAAATTTTAATAAAAAGGCCTAAAAACAGTAGGGGTTTTGTAAAAGAGACGGCTCTAATTTTATATAAGCAAAAGATAAAACTTCTGAACTTTCTACGACACCGTTTCTTCGTTCTGATCCCTTCCCGTGTTTTTCACGATTTAATTTAACTCAAAAATAAGAAAAAGTAATTAAAAATAAGTTCCCCCAAAAATTAAAGAAACACCCTGTATTGATATCTAGAGAGAGAAAGGAGAGAATATCTCTCATTCTTTAAACATATATTGGTCTCTAAATTTCACTTAATCAGGACAAAAATCAGGACAAAACTTTTTCTGGATTTCTCCTTTGATTTTTTCCTGAAATATATCAGATTCCTTCATCATTCCACTTCTTGAAGAAAACCCTGTTTAGATTATTGCTTTTATTTTGGTATTTTTAAATTTTTTTTGCCATAATAGTCTACAGATATATTTAGAAAATTTTCTTGGATTTTTCTCAACAAACTTAATCCTTTTTGAAAACTTGTATTCAATTCTGATCGTCTGAAAAAAATTTCTTTTTTCCTCAGATATAAAAAAAAAAATCCCACAAAAAACAGAAGTTTCCAATAAGAATTCGATTGAAAATTCGGATATCTTGGATCGTTTGTTCTCATCAAGATCGAGTTTTGACACATTTTTTGTGATTTAAGACTCGATTTTTTTATCTGGGATTTGACTGAAGATTTCATTTAGAAGGCTTTTTAAATTGAATTGAATTGAATTTTTCCCCATGGGAAATAGTTCGAAAAGTCTTGATAAATGGAGGGAGTATTTTAGGAGTGCAAATTCAGATATATTTGATATAGTTGAGCATTCAATTATGGTTGCAGCCTCTGATTGTCCCAATGACTTCAAATTGAAAAGAGATCGAATTGCAGAAATGCTTTTCACATGTAAAGTGACAAAGTGTTTTGGTTGTCACAAAATTGAATTATCAGTTCCAGATGACGTTGAGAAAATCGACGAAAAGTGTAAAAGTGGGATTGAGCCTGGAGGGAGTAAAGATACTAAAGAAAGCAAGGTGAATAGCAGTAGAAATGATGATAATAGGGAGATGATGGAGATGAATTTGAATCAGGTTAGCAATTACAGTTATGGAGAAGCTGAGGCATTGACAGATGAAATTGAGGAGGAGTCTCAATTGTTTGAAGAAGTCTCAAGAATCAAAGAAATTCTTGACAATAGTCAGGATGAGGTTTGTTTTGATTCGAATTGATATTGAATTGAATTGAAGTTTTGTTTTTCATCATTTACAGATGAAGTTATGTAATTTGATTTAATAATTCAGTTGATTTACTTCGATTTAGCTTCCTAACTTGTTTTCTTATTTGATCAAATAAGAAAATTATCAGTGATGAAAGGTGGATTATAGTCCAATGTTTTGCAGTTCTTCTGTGTTCATTTGTGAATGGAATTTGAGCTTGAGGCATTGAGTTAACATTCTGAAATGTTGCTTCTATTTAGTTCATTTTATATATGTTTGGTGTACCATACTAGACGCAACCGAACATGAGAATTGACAAGATTTTAGCTTCGTTTTACTTAACAAACGTGCCACTAATACATAATTTATGTTTTTGAATAGTTTTGATGATTTGAGAACGATGTTGCCTCCTGCCTATTGGTTGGATTATGATGATTGAGTTCTTTCACAGCTTTATTAGTTTACTTAAGAGTTATCTGGTTTTGATCTTTGCCATTTTTCACCTTACAGTCTGATTCATTGTTATTTAACTCACTGAGGAGGCTTCAACTGATGCCTTTGTCCGTGGAGACTCTGAAGGTTTGAGTAGATTCTTTTGCTAGTTACTGGAATTTTTGTCTGAAGACTTCCTATTTCTCAAGTCTCATCCTACTTAATTTACTGGTTCTTAACTTATTTGTTTATATTTCAGGCCACCGAGATTGGAAAATCTGTCAATGCTCTGCGGAAGCATGGATCAAAGGAGATACGAAATCTTGTACGGATATTAATCGAGTACGGAAAGCTAACCTCTTGGCTTCATATAGTTACTGTGTTTGACTCTGAAGCAAATGTGATTTGATTACCTGTTCTTGAATATTACAATGTTGTGTTCGGGTTCTTAACTTCTTATAGAGTGAAACATACCCCTCACAGTGTTCGAGTTTTAGTTTCTCCTACATGTTGTCAACCTGGAAAAGACAATATTGAGCCGCATAGATGGAGAAATCTTTTAGGCTTGATTAAGTATATTATTACATGGTAATTACTTGTTTTCCTTATCTGTCTATACATTAAGCTTGATTAAGTATCTTATTTTAGGCTTCATGTCATCGTTTGAATAACACTTAACTCGTTCCTTTTAATTCTAGTGATTTGTTCCCCTTTTTGATGTATTTTGCAAAATGACTGATGAAGAAAGGGCTATATAATTGGATATCTTAAATATTCTTACAGTCAAACTTATTGTCATTTTCTCTTGACGCAGAGATTGGAAGATCATGGTTGATGAATGGGCCGCTGCTACTGCCGCTATTGCAGGTACCTCGTCTGGAATAAGTTTTTTGCAACATTATCTCTAATTTTTTGCACTGTTCTAAAATTGTAAAGCGTGGTTTGGCGGCAAGGCCAAGCTTCGCACCCACTGATTTTTTAGTTTCAATCTTAAGATTAATGTAGTACTTCATCTTAAAGCTGCAGAGATTGCAACGGAATCCGTGAAAACTTCTGTTGTTGAAGAAGAGGAAGGGCTTCCTTCTCCACCTATGGATGAAGGAGCGTTCTTTGCTACTCCTGCGTCAATGGAGCTGTCACAGGTGTGGTGCCTCATCGTCTTTCTTTATTTGGGAGTTTGTAATTTTGCATTTTGTGCTTATAAGCTGAGTTTGTTTTGCTTCTTGTCCCCTCGGTTGTGATGCGAAGTTCTTTGATGGCATGGATGATGATGGAAGTAAGTTCTTGTCCTTGTATTCTTTGGTTTATTTGGTATGGTGGATTGTACCACGATTAAAGCAGAAATTTCAGCTAAAATATTATCCAATATATATTTTCTAATACTAATTATCAAACATAAGCTTATAGTGAAGATTTTGCTGTTTGGTTCTTTACTCGAATTCCCCGCTAATAACGTGCATGATTTTGATCGGGGACTTTCCAGATCCTCGAAACAGTGGGGAATTCAACAAGAACCGTGAAAATGGCAGAAAGCCGAGAACGGAGAAGCCTAATATCCCGAAAATGAAGCACCAGGTTCCGTATGATTCTAGCACTCCATCCGAGGACAGGAAGGCTGAACAAAAGAAGAATCCTGAAGCTGTAATGAAGAAACAAGCATCTCTAATTAAACCAAATAAGCCTCCGACTGGTGAATCGGGGCCGGGGAGACCAAAATTGAATGTGGAACGGAGGGTTAATAACGGGATTAAGGTCCAACGAAAACCTGACAACAGCGCAGTTCAGAGACGATCATTGCCTTCCCAACAAGATGTGAGTATAAGTACCGATCTATCCTTTCTTAAAGCCGAAAGGTTTTATGTTTATCTGACTGTTCTAAATTTTTATTATACCAGAAACCGAGGTGTAGTAACGATGAATCTTCAGTTCAAGCGAAATTAGAAGTGGCAAAGAGGAAACTCCAAGAACGATATCTAGAAGCCGAGAATGGTTTGTCTCATTTTGAACTCCACTCTTAACAGATCCAAATTTACAGTGACAATCAATTATCTACTTGCATTTTTTTCCCCTTCATCTAAAAATCATGATTTCGTTTCTTGATCTTCTTTTCAGCCAAGAAGCAGCGGACCATACAGGTTGTTGGGTTGCATGATCTCCCAAAGCAAGATTTTGCTCGGAAAAATCAGCAAACAAGGCCTGGCAACAACAACAACAACCGGCATTGGGCAAATGGACGTCGCTAGATCCCTCTACTTACTCGACTTAGATATGATCATGCTTCGAGTTTCACAAGTTGACCTAGTGGTGGAAAATGTTCATGAATTCCCCGTTTATTTTGTCCGAATCTGCATTCGATTGATTTTCAAGAAAATGAGCAGCCGTAAAATCGGGAGAGACGAGCTCGTTTAAACTACTATATCATAGGGGTTTTAGTTACATGTCCTGTGAATTTTATTATGTAGAGAAGGTCTTGGCACCATTTTTTCCCCATTACTGTGACTATTGGGACACAATCTGCACACAATTAATTATGTGCATTTCTGTATAAACCAATTTAAATAAAGCAAAAGAAAAATTCAGCATTTCAGAGAATTAGATTTTTCTAGCATACTAAACTAAAAGTAACTTTTTCTAAAATGTATGTTGAGGCTGATTCTGTAAAGTACATTTTGTCAATAAAAAGTTAGTTTTTTAATTATGTTTAGAAACTTTTTTTGAGTCAATTCCCTGACCTATGCCATTGAAAATTATGATTATTTTATGTAAATGTTATATGTGTAATGATAAACAGCCGGCTCAGTGACAGGAATTGGTTGGTAATTTTTTTTCTTTCTTCAAACTGTCCAACCAAATGCTGACACGTGTCCCATAGTTTTAAAATCTGATCACTTGCCCGGTTAGTGTAGCATTTCTCATGTTGTATATCCTTTTGACAACTAAAGTGTAGAAAATATTAAAGTTGATCGTTGACCTTATGTAATAACGTAAAAAATGAAAAACCTTGAACTTGGTCAATATTCATGATACCCCACTTGGCTTTATTTTAATCCTTATTCTTGTAGAAAATACGATGTTGAATTCAAAAAGAATTGTTGTGTTACACAAGAAATGCCTCAAATGACTACAGGTTTCAACTTAAGATAACCAAGAGTTCTCTCTCTACAATTTCTTTATAAGCGACTCTATCGACCATTTTTTAACATTCTTAAAATTATTTTTATAGATAAACAAGATCATTACGTAAACAATTGATCGACCAATATATGATTTCGACATAACTGATCTCCCTATTATGAATATCTAGTTTTCATACTCATTTTTTGAAAAAGTAAAATTCACATGGGAGCTTGAGTGTTGAATTCTATGCATAAAACTAAGTGTTGAATTCTATGCATAAAACTAATTTGTCCTAAGGGTTTAAGGATGTGTTCGTTCGTCTCACTTCAGAAAGCGAGGAACCCTATATCCTGTAGTCTTGGCATATGGGTTTGGCTACACTTTAAAAATTACTTATACATTAAAAAGTAAAGTTTTATATTTTCAAAATTGAAGATAATTAAGTTAAGTTACTATTAAAATAAATAATTATTATAGAAACTTACTTATTTTTTAAGCTAGTCAAAACATGTACATATACATTTGTTGAAGAAGAGTGGTCCAAGTCCAATAAAGTGTCGATTCCTTCAAAAGTTGGCACTATTCTCTCTTCTTTAATGGCCTACCACTTTTGACTCTTCAATTTACATTTATTTTTCAATTAAGGGCCTCGTTGTCGGATATGATCAAATAATAAAAAATAATAATATGAAAATTGAATTTTTTTGTCAAACACAAACAAATCATAGTTTTATATTAAAAGAAATAGTAAAAAAAAAATATTGGAGTTTGCATACATTAGTATTTTTAGTAATTTTATTTCAACCACCAAATAATATTAATTTAAATCAGAATCATGTGCGATATTTGAATTTTATATAATATAATATTTTTGGAAATGCCCCCTTGCATAGAATCCCTAGGTCATGGTCGACCAAATCGTCTTTTAATCGTTTTGGCTTAATGTGCAACCTTCCAAACATTATATTACCATTGCGAAGTTATGTTAGGTTGATTAAATGGAGTAATTAGTTATTAGCTTCCAAAAAAAAAAAGGAAAGAAGAGGAGTATGGTAACAAAGAAATGCCCCCAAAAAAAAAAAAAAAAAAATCGAATTTGCCAAGAATCTGTTCCGATGTAGCTATCATTCTTACCTTTCAATGTTTATTGATTTGATTAGGGTAGTTGAACTAAAAATCACTAATCGAGTTGAGGCTAAAATAGCCTAATCATGAGACTTTTAGATTATTAATTTATCAATAAACGAATAATTTATTAATTTATAGAGTATTTTATATTTTTATAACCACTATTATATTTTATCATAATAGAAAATTTAAATAAAAAATATTGAATGTTGTGAAACTCGAAATTTAATTCGTAACCACACAAAAAGGCACGCATGCATTCATTAAAGATGAAACATTGATGTACATTTATTGAAAAAAGAATAATGCTAGTTAGCATCATGATAATAAATTATCGGTGATGTTTCAGTTTATATGGAATAATAAAATTGTACATTTTAATTTATATGAGAGAGGGGGATGAGAGAGAGAAATATAAAAGATAATGAGTTATCACATCACCGATAATTTATCATCATGATAATAAATAACATTATTTAAAAAAAAAAAAAAAGATGCCAAATTTAGTATGTGCATATCAAAAAATTAGGGATGAAGTTGAATTTGATTTGAGTGCAATGTAAAAGCAAAAGACTTTAGATGCATATTTTTAAAAAAGAGGCAAATTGAAAAAAACTATTGTCACATTAAAAGTTTGTTAATTTGTATTACTATGAACTTTTATGAATTTAATAGATATTATTTTATATATCCGTTAGGCCTTACATGCTCCTAAATGTAGTATATGATATATTATACTCAAGTTGTAGAACTTAATTGTTGTCACTTCGCGTATCTAGTCGTGAATCGACCTTCTCAGTTGATCATTGTGGATGCCGGAAGCCCCCTCCCAAGGGCCAGTAACCAAAACCTAATTAAAGTTCAAGAATTTGTGTTCATAGAAAATTTATTTTAGAAATTTGAGTCCTTGTAAATTTCTATTTTCTCTTAATTTATTTTATAAATAGGAAGTTGTCATTAGATTTTTAAATAACTATTATAAATGAGATAAAGACATGTTAAAGAAGACGGGCGTACAAGTTCCTCTTGTAAACGGTTTTCATGAGAAATTTGGTAGATGACATAATTTCACATTGAAGGGAACATCTATAAATATTGTGTGTTCTTAATCATTTATTTTTCTTTATGTAAATTGATTGCTTTCGGAGGAATAGAGTTAAGGTTTCTAATTCTCAATATAAATAGATATTACATAAATAAAAATTATGTAGTAAAAATGAGGGAAAAATGTAGACTTTAAATTCAAGTTTTTAACTTCTCGTTCTCCTCTCTATTTTATGCATTGGTTTTGATTTTGTATCCTATTTTTAGTAATTTGTTTTGTGTAAAATAGTTAGGTTTGTGGCAAAAATTTTAAATGATTTAGAAGGTTATTGCATGAAATAAGCTTGTTTAATTTGGATTTAGAAGTCCAATTTGATTAGGAATCAAATTTTATGGTGTTTTGGGAGTCTGGTTGAATTAAGGACTTGGAGATGGAGTAAAATATTTTGGAACGGAAAAGAAATAAAAATATTTCAGCAAGCCTAGTGCCGCAGCGCCGACGCCCCTAGTCCAAACAGTGGACCCGGTGCCTGGGTTGGTGCCTCGGTAACATGTCTTTCGCGATTTTCCCCCTTTTATCTGGATTTTGGGATGTCTTTTCCATCTTGGACTTTACCTCATCCACAACTTCGATATTTGATTTTTATAAATACTCTACAAGGTATAGGCACTACACTTCATAAGAGATGAAAAGATAAGACTCAAGAGAAGTTATAATAATTAAATTATTGTTGCATACATTAGAAATGAGAGAGAATTATTTAAATTAGATTGAGAGGATCAAAATCTTGTAAGACAATTGTTTATTTTTTTGTATGATAATTTCTACTCTTCCACAATTTACTTGATTGTTGTGTGATCCATTAAATTTCATATTGTTCATATTTTTCGCCTTTAATTATTTTGTCAGTTTCTTAACAAGTGATATCAAAACATTCTCGATATCGGATTGGTTTATAACAAAAATAAATCCAGTAGTTTTGTTTTTTGTTTTTTTAAACTTCCCATCAATACGAAGTCCCAATATCATTAAAAAAAAAAATTAGTCTAATAATTATGAACTTTAACCTTTTAAAATGACATTTGGTTAAAATTTAATGAGAGAAGGTTTAAGAAAAACAGAATTAATTAATATTGTACAACTTATATGATAATCATAAATAAGTTATATGTCAAACAACTATTTACTTTTGCATTGCTTTTGGGCCTAATTAACCATCTTTCTATTGGGCTTTGCGGGCATAAAAATCACTGTGAATTTAATTTCTAAGCAGAATAATTATGGTGGATTGGATTATTGTTGACCTCAAAAATTCATAAAGTCTTGTTGTCAACAAGTCTCTTATTATGCCATCAATCCGTAAAAAATGATCCAATCCGAAAAAGGATCAACGATCATTGGTATTTCGATGGTCAAATCAACTATAACTTTACGGGAATTGGGCTTGAGAAAGACAACTAAGCAAATATTTGTCTCGAGTTTAAAAAGTGCTTACCCACCTTTACCTGCGCATGGAATTCGTATGAAACGCGGCTTAAACGTGCAGCCCTAGTTCCACGGGTCATGTCCTTATTGGTTCACTTGACTCCTCATTGAATTATGGCATGTTAACTTCCATTACTTTGTTTCCTTGTACGTATGGATTTCCTTATAGATGTTGATTCCGTAAGATTTTCCTTGATCCCCATGAATTTGCATCTGATTTTAGGGATTGGTAAGGTCAAGGCGGAGCCGGAAAGATACGTTAGTGTGTGCTAAAATTTTCAACGAACATATCACACGAGATTTAGTTTAAAAAATAAAATTCACGACACTCATAATAATATGAATCAAAATATATTTTTGGATATTCATAACAAAGTTCTAACAAATATAATTTTATTTAATAAAATTAAATAAATAACATAGTACTTATTTTGATAATAACATCCATTTTATGGTCGTAATAAATAAGTAATATATGAAAAAAATTAACTACTTTTAAACTTAGTCAAACATGACATTTTATACTGTTTAAATAAGTCATTTATCTTGGATCAATAAAATTATTTGTTGTATAATAAACTAATTTGATTATAAGTGAACTCTTTAAACATAGTTATATATGTGTGTGTCATTTGATAACGAGTTATTTATGTATCATGAATATGAATAAAATAAATATGTAAAACTAAATTTGAATAATTGAACATTGGGTTTGTGTTGCGAATGAAGTTAGTTATGCTAAAATTAATTTTTTGGATTGGACTAATTTTTTATTCTTTTCCATTTTACCATGAATTTGGGCTAAATTTTTTTTTTTTTTTTTTTTTTCACAAGCCAATTTGCTTTTGAGCTGGGCTATAGCCACCCATCCATCTGCCTTTGGGTAAGGTAGTTTCCTTACCCAATGCTTGTAGCCTAAAGCATATCCAAGCCCAGGTTCAAAACGTCATGGTAGGGATGACAAAAAAGTTCGACGGTTTGGACGACTCGGAACCGAGCCTCATTTCGAGGAGTCAGCCCGAGCTAGGCCGGCCCGTAAAAAAAAAAAAACTGCCTACTTATTCTTCTTATTATGAAACCAATAAACAAAATATAAGTGACAATTTTATCTCATAATTTATCAAATAGATTATTTTGAAAAATAGGTGATATTTATTTGTTTAATATTTATTGCATTATTAGTTTATTATTGTTTTATTTCTCTAAGTGCCTAAATATTTAAAGTAAGCATTTTCTCATTTACACAAACGTTTATTCTTCAATATTAAGTGAAATTATTAGTGATACTGATATATATTGCGTGATTACATTTATAAATTGAGCTAATTTTACCAATGACCACTAAAATTTATAAGAAATTTCAAATCCATCAATAAAAAGATTTCTTACTTTGTTATAATAGATAGTCACTCATTTATAAATCTAATATGTTATCCGACATTAGATTATAAGGTGCCACAAAGAAAGAAAAATTACCCAGCGGGCTCGGGTTGAAAGCTCGAGTCGAGCTTTATTTTTTTGGCCGAGCTCAGCTCGACTCAGGCAAAAAAAAACTCGAGCCGAGCCTGAGCTTTTTTTTCCCGGCTCAACTCAACTCGTTGACATAGCTATGTCATAGTCACCTTCTCCTGCGAATTACTTTAATGTTTCGCTCTTTTTTTCGACATTCAAGAGTCTAGTTGGTTGGCGATGCCTTCACCAACATGCGATATTTACAAAGACCAAAGGGATGACAGTATTATTGACGAGGATTTGCCATATATCTCATTATTGAAAGCCTACGTGGTCTTCGCTGCCATGTTGGTGCTTACGTTCCAAAATCTAATTGCATATTCTACAAATACTAGCTAGGGTGTGTAAATAGCATAGGACTATCTAAAACCAACAGGGGCGGAGCCAGGAAATTGGTAACCATAACTAGCAAACCCCATGTGCACTGGTAACCACTACCCAGCCAACATCCCAACCAACACTTCTTGTTAACTTCTTGCACCACATGTAATTATGAGGTACTTCTGAATTATTTTCCAAAGTAATTTTTTGTACTCTAATCACTGTGTAGATTTTTTGTATAGATTTTATCCCTTTTACGCATTATAAGAGTTTATATTATTTATTCACCGACTCTTGTGACAATCTCAGTTGCAATTAGGAATCAAATCAGATCCTCCCAATCCTACACCCTCACTTGCACTCACATAGCATATTTGTCCAATACTGAAGTCAATTAAATTCATCAATCACAAGCTCATGCTTTTAAAATAAAATTCTAGTCTTCTATTTTCTTTTAATCACTTGCATAAATAGATTCATCGGTGAAATTTCAAAATTGAGAATAGAAACTACCTTGTCTAATGCTTTTCTGCTGACAGTCTCATTAGCAAGTGAAGTACCATTGATGCCAACACTACTGCCAACAGTTACTTGGGGACCACTATTTGCCTTGAGGTTTTGTTCGGATGACACGAACATGGGTGAAGATGCTTGAGATCCTACAATTGGGACATTGCCCATCCTGACAC
Source organism: Fraxinus excelsior (assembly GCA_019097785.1). Lineage (NCBI taxonomy): Eukaryota > Viridiplantae > Streptophyta > Magnoliopsida > Lamiales > Oleaceae > Fraxinus > Fraxinus excelsior. The sequence goes on from CM032630.1 coordinate 1,970,839, forward strand.
AATAAATTTGTAAATAAGTTGGTTCACATTCAAAAATTTTGTGCCAATACCCAAATTCCCAAATCAATAATCTGCAATTTCAATTGAACAATACTCGGTATTCATCGAGGACCTAGTAAACAGTAGCAATTTAGCAATATGAATTCCCAAATCAATAATCTGTAGTTATATGGCTTCAGTTAAAACCTACATCTCCATTTCAATGTTCCTCGAAGAAAAATAAAAAACTGAAAAAAGGCCAATAAGGAGCCACGATGTTTAATTAACATTTCATCAGTTCATTCTCACTATTTTTAATAAAGCAAAATTCATCCACTTTATCATTACACACCGTATAAACTATAAAGTCCCAATTTAGAACCCTCAAGGCTAAACAGGGATTAGAATTTGGTTTAAAATTGCGTTCTATTTTTGAAAATTAATTACCAAAACATATAGAATATATCTCAGTCTCAGCATGAAAAAGTAAAACTTGAAAAAATTATTAGAACATAAACGGCATACTTGTTGAGAAATGAGGTTTTTAAGTTTTTGGATTGGGCTGGAAGCAAAAAGTTAAAAAAAAAAAAAAAAAAATTGAGGCGCACCCTGGATTGCATTGGGCTCCACCCCTGAAAACCAAGATAATATATGGTTATATGAGTTGGCTCATACTAAAACATGATCAGTAGATCTACGGGCACGTTAGTTACTTTTATTTTAACTCTTTGATCATGTCTAGTCTACACACAACTTATTTGACGTTGGACATTTATTTATTTATTTTTATTTCAGACAAGACATTGGAATTCTTCCAGTTTTCTTGCTGTGTTTTGGCCTCGCATTGCACCCATTAGTTTATGACTTAAATTAGAATTCAATGATATATGTTAAAATTTTAAACTACAAATATATGAAAAATAGTAGTGATTCTGAAAATTTTAACATATATCAGAACTAAGATCACTTGAAACCTAGCCAACGTTCTTCACAAAGACATACTCCTCACTTCACTTTCATCGCGGCTTCTAATAAACTGAGAGAACAAAAACTAGAACGTTTTTAGTAAGATAGATCGAAAAAGATTTGATGATCCTAGTGAACGTTTACTGAATAAGGATCCCAGCAGATCTTTGAGCCATGCAAGAAAAAGATTTGATGTTTCGATTTTTCCTTTTCAAAAAGCTTGTGATGTAGTGGAATATGCGGAACATTATTTACACCTCAAACGCTTGTTGATTCAATGGAATATTGAGGATTTGACTATCAAATATTAATTGATTAACCGTGAATACTAAATATTACGATAATTGGAAAAATCTCAAATTTTCGTTTATAGGAAACAAGAAATTCTAACTTACTATTCTAAACAAATACAAACTCTAGAAAATTAATCTAAACATATCTCCTAATAATCTTAACGATGAAATAAATCAATTTTCGCTTTAATAATAAAAGCGTCAATTTGACAGCTTAAACCACGATATTTTACCACAAAATCAGGGGAATCAAGACTTTAGCCCATGGTGGGTTGACTTGCGACAACATAAAGTGAATCAAACCAACCATATTTTCACTTTACATGGTGAGCTTGACATGGTTTAAGATTTTGTCCTAGCATGTCTAAATGCCTTGGTCCAACGTGTTGTGAAAGGAAAAAAAAAATTAAGATTAAAATGAGAGAATACGCAAAATTAAAAGGAGAACCACTCTATTAATCAGGAAATCAATTTTAGGATTTTCTCGCTCTGTCAATCTCTCCTTATTCAAAACAAAAATGTTCAAAGCACACTTCGGACACTCGTTTTCTTCAATTTATCTCTATATAGAGTTTATGTGTTCTATGTTGTGTGCATGCCAATTATTTCTTTCCTTTCCTCGTGCTCAAATCTAGGGGTGAATACGGTTCAATTTGGATCATTTTTAATTTATTTTCAAACCAATTCATCATTTTATTTTCCAAATAACATATTTGCAATTTCATTTTATTTCAATCCATGAATATAGCGATATAAAATTACATTCTTCGAATAAGTTAAAAAATAATAAATTTCTCAAAAAAAAATAAAATAAATAAAATCAAAGGGACCTAAAATTTTCTTATCTCACACTCAACAAAAAACAGTGAAAAGGGGTTTGGGTTTAGTTAAGTAGACTCTTCAATCATCGATGCTCATACCCTTGATTGTTGTGGTCTTGTGAAACATATATTATGAGGTAACATAATTAGTCTTTTTGCTGTCTTGCTTCTTTGTCTGTGAAACATATATTATGAGGTAACATAATTAGTCTTTTTGCTGTCTTGCTTCTTTGTCTTCATGTCGATTGTCTTTTACCAATCCTAGGTGGCCAAGCAATAAAATTGTTTCTACGAACCGAAATAAAGTTGTTAATATTAAAGAGAGAAAATATTCTTGATAGTTCATTTGCTCTCTCTCTCTCTCTCTCTCTCTTTTCGATGTAAAGAGTTTTTGGTACATGAATTAGGATTTATCTATTTGTACGATAAAACATTTGGTACACGTAGCATCTTCCTGAATTATTATAGCATTTTTAAAAAATGGCAATTGATCGGACTTTTTCTTCTTGACTGTCAAGCTTATCTTGTGAACATATTTTCTTTATTCATTTTATTTATTCTTATGCTAAAAAAAATGTCAAGTTTATAACCAAAATATGCTGCACTTAATAATTCAGGTGCACCTTTAATCATTATAATGAAGTGAAGAGAAATGTCTATAAAAATTAAGTGCTTGTTTGGGACTTTGCAATTTAGTCCTATATCTTCATCCAAAGGAAATTAAGGGGGAAGAATAATTTTTTTTTCGAACTATGTTATTAAATAACAAGGCTAAACCTAACCTAAGTTCCGCATCCTCTCGTTCTATCATTCAACTCTTAATTGATTTCGTACTTCTAGAAAAGTTATAGTCTTGAGTGAATGCATAGATATATCTACATCTCATAAAGAAAGAGATCTCGTTTACTTTAAAAAGGCGTGTTGAATGATAAAGTAACTCAGTAGACAAACTATTGTTCACATCTGCCCTCCTACACAGACAATACAAGCAATATATCATACCATATGCCCTTCACAAGCGACATGAAATTAAATTTCGAATTTCTCAACAAAATCAAGATTCAAATTTGCAAGCTAAAAGAAAATCAACAAAATAATAGTTTAAAAAGGGCGTTCGATGGGAGTAACTTGCTCGATTAAAACTATCATAAAATTTATATTAGCTACACATCAAGAAAGACTATCTTATGCCGTGACCATACACAATTCAATGTACTAATTTGCAGCTTTTCATATTGTTAGTCTATAAAATAGGAATAGAACTTAATAATTAATTCGAATTCCATGCCCCAAATAGGAATTGTCACGGTCCAAGTGTTAAGGAAGTTAGGTCGAATTGCATAATTTCAAACTTCTTTTATGAAAAATTAATAATTTCAATGTGAAGGAGCTTAAAAGAGGTCCATCCCTTTTAGGTACAAACTACTTTTATTAATTGTTTCTTAAGATTCCAAAGGTCCCCATTCTTCACCCATCATTTTTGCAAAGCTTATCACCTAACCTAATCATCAAATAGTATTAGATAATACTAAACAGTATAATAAATAAATAATATGATTGATCATCTCATATAATTACTATACCTAGTGTTTGTGACTCATCGATTTTTCAGTGTTCGATTTGAAAAAAATAAAAAAAAATAAAAAAAATCAATATCATCGTCTAAGCATAGAAAGAAACGATTGAAACTCCACCCAATTGATACAACCGTATATTAAACTTCTTTTACTTTCCGATCTTTCCTCCTAATCTATGTCGTAGTGATAATAACGGAACAATATAAAGTAATAAAATGAAGTTAAAATCTTGATTTGTACGCGTGGGTTGTGTTTAATTTACATATTAAACATGGCATGGAATTATATATATGATACGTAGTACTCGATAAAAGTAAATATAAATAATACGGTGGACAAAATGTTAAGATTTGTCAATTGGCAATTATATCTAATCCACCCATCGTTAGAACAATTCATTATTAGTTCCACCATTCTCTCTATTTTCTATGTTAGGTGGAGTTCAATTTTATATTAAATAAAAATTAAAAAGGTTTTACACTTGGCATAATACCATTGGAGCGTGGATGTCACGCACGAGAAAGAAAATTTGCTTAATTTTATTTAATTAAGAATAATCATGAGAGGATAGAACCCTAGATTTTAAAGTATTCTTCTTCAATTGATTTCATAATTAAGGCTTGGCTTAGAATATTATTTATCTCTACAAAATAATGAATAGTAACACGCACACAATTTGCAATGATATACTCAATTCATGCATAATGCCACGAGACCTAACTCGAAAAAGTGAAATTTGGATGTCAATCGAATGGATTTTCCACGATCATTAGGAGTATTAGTCCACGTATACTTTATCTATACATAATATTGCGAAAGCTAATGAGTAGAGTTTGATAAAATTGAAGGTCGACTTTGTCTCTCTACAAATTTGTCTAAAACATGGAGGTTAGAGGCCCACCACCAAAAATACCTTCATATGGTTTTTTTCTTTTTTTTTCACTATTACCTAATGTCAAGAATAAACTTAAGAAAAGCATTTGAATGGCAATCAAGATGACTTGACACTGACATTAGTTGCATAGTTTGATTGTTTACCAAATTGTTTGTCTAAAACAACAATGTATTTTACCTCTTCAACAAAAATTTCAATAGAAATATGCTTTATGTAGACTTACAAAGTAAGACAGAATTTAGGGTTTAAAAATTGCGGAAGTTTTCATCCTATCAACACGATGGCTATTGCAACTTCTATTCACGCGTCATTTCACATCACCTATGGATTATAGGCTCTATAATTAAGTCCCCGTTTGACACCCTTTAATTTCTATTTCTCTTTCTCATTCTCATTCTCATTTTTCATTCCAACCACACATTCTCCAAATAAAATAATATTACACACAAATCAAAAACTTTTCATCACTTTTCCACCACACATTCTCACATCAATCACTATTCCAAAATTTCTCTAAACCTAAAAATGGGTTTCAAACAGGGGCTAAGTAACAAGACGACAATCCATTTATCAAACGACAAGATCACAAGAAACATCACTAATTTTAACCAGTTATTAAATGTTGTCCAACTTCAAAATGAAAGCTTATCACCTCAATTAGCTATGTCAACTGGTCGAGCCGAGCTCTGGCCGGCTCGATTTTTTTTGTTTTTCTTAATGTCAAATCTACATTTTTACTTAAAAAATTTAAAATTTGTGCGGTTTATACGTACTATAAATTAAAGAAAAAAGTTCGAGCTCGACTCGAGTTTTTTTTTTGTGCCGGACTTTTTTGGGTCCTAGCCGAGCAGAGCAAAGTCCGGCCAAAAAAATGAGACTCGACCCGAGTCTCGGCTCTTTGTAACCGAACCCGGCTCGAGCTTTTTCTGAGCCGAGCCCAAGCCGTTTGAGCCGGCGAGTTTTTTTGTCATCCCTAACCTCAATTAGTTAGAGGCACGCTCTTGGAGCATTATACAACGAGCTGGTCCAACATGATCACAAGCCAAGACAAACAATGTGTAGATAGGAGGGTAAAATGAACCAACTCACATATCCTCATCGGAACGATAGAAGAAAGAAAGAGAATGGTGATTCCTTTCGTCCAGTGGACATCATTGAAGAACAATGTTGATGACCAACCAAAACACCATCCTCGAAGTTAATTTAAAGCCTAGGGAATTGGCGTTTGTATAGAAATTAAGCAATAGAAACATAGCAGAAATCTCACGAAGGGTGGGCCCCACACGATGTGTGTATTCTGGCCCATTTCTGTGATTTCCCCTTCTTTACGTGCAGGATTGTCCTAAAGCCTAATCTTCTCATCAAACTCGTCTTATCGTATTAACATTATCCAATTAAACGAAACACTTGAAATACATATAAATAATCATTATAATATCAACAATACGCCCCGATGAAATAATGAATTAATCGCAAAGCCTATGAGAAACTACTTTTAATTGGAGACATTGGGAATGCAATGATGCTCTATGCCAGTTGTGAGTTAGAACTACCTAACCAAAACGGTTCATGAGGTACCAAAAGGTTAACCACTTCCAAATTGACGGTTCAATCCTGATAGGCTACCTAATCCAATTCCCATAAATGTTCAGTGAAGAATTTTTCAAGTAAATTTTGAAAATGTTGCATGGTAGTTGTCACTCCTCGTCTCTCTCTGTCTCGAGATTCTTCTTAGTTAGTATATATGCAATATGTAGCCCCTATTTTGTGAGAATTAAGTCTAAATTAACAATTAATTTTTTTCGAATTCACTGTTTCTTAACCATACATTTCATTAATTTATATTAAAATATACTTATAATCTAATTTTAGTCATCTTCAAACATGAGCTTAATTTTTTTTAGTGCATTTTTTACTAGCTTACAAGTGCACGTGCTTGGCTCAAAATATTAAATTGTGGATATAATTTTATTTATTTTTAAAAAACAACTTTTAAACATAAACAATTAAATCATAAAAAAGTTCGTCACGTGACACGTCACCTAAGACGACAAAAAGCTGCAACCGCATGAGAAGTTGAGGTAACATAGGCGGTGGCATTTCAGTAAATCACAGAACATAGAAGGCGGAATCTGAATAGTAGCCAACCCGAAAACAGGGCCCGCCAAAACGGGTTTCATCTAATCCCACTCGTACAAATTCACGCGCCATTGAAGGAATCGATAATTGCGCTGTTCAGGCTGTAAAGGGGAGCTAATGAAGGCGAGTGGGGACAGCGCGTGGTGTCCCTTTTTACTATTGAACCACGACCTTTTAACGGAATTACCATAATGACTTTTCGAGTATTTTGACAAGCTGTTGTTGGAATGACAACATGTGAATAAGAATAATTATGGGCACTTCAATAAGGACTATTGACACTCTCAGTTGACAATATTCTCCTTATCCATAAAACTCGAATATAATAATTGCTTATTTGAGAGAATTTTAATGAGATTATAAATTATAAGTGATGTTTGATTAAGACTGTAAATTAAGCGCTTATAATTTTTCGCAAATATGCACTAATTCTTTATTTATTATACAAAGATCACTATCTTTTGTTTCGAATTATTGTATAATAGTTAATACGTCCAAGTTTCATCAGTATAAACGAGTTGATTATGAATAAGAAATTTTATTGGTAGGTAATCAAAAATGTGATTCATCATTTTTCATGTGTTTTATCTCGTGCACACATTAAGGTGTAAAAAATTGTCAACATATCAATCTCTGAAGTAATCCGAGACTTGAAAACTTGAAGCATGATCAACAATGATTGAAGTGAATTGTGTGTGAATTTGCTCAATATTTAGGTCAAGCACGATGATCATTTAGCTCACACATGTCAGCTAATTTGAGATTTAATTTTTTTCAAAAGGAAAATTATAAAAATGTGTCGTCTCTAATGAGAGAGCTAAATATGCAAAGTAAAAAAAAACAATCTTAATACTTCATTATTTATTTAACTAGGTCGTTATTTTTCTTATGGATTTATAATTATAACATGATTGATATTTCGATATTTTAGATTTCTTGCTCATGGTTGTATCCCACGATGCAAAAGCTCGAAGTAAGTTAAAATTTTCTTTTAAGAGTTCTTAAATTGTGTATGCTAGTTATGGAAATTAGTACTTAATTCTCCAACCTTGCATTTTTAGTAACACTTAGATTTTGAGGGTTGTTTTATCCTGACTTTTACTTAAATAATAAAAAAGAAAATTGGAGTATTGCCAATAGTTCTTTTATTGGGTGTCAATAGACACACGTAGAGAGAGAGAAAAGATAAATGGATGAGGGATGAGAGATAAAATAGAGAGGGAAGACCGGAAGAGAGGCCGGGAAGAAGCTTTTGCTTTTCAAAAAGCATACATACACCTCTCTTTATAAATATCTATCTTTCTCTCTCTAGTCTAAATTCTTTGAAGAACATGTACCGTTTCTAACTGTAATATTCTCTGCATTGTCTTGAATTATTCTGTAAGTAGCGTTTCTTCTTCACTTGGGCATTTTTTTTTTTTTTTGTATAAAATTTATCTGGGATGTCTACCAATTTTTTTTTTCCTCCGAATTTTTACGAATTCAGAATGTTTAGTTTTGCTATTGCTTTAGTTATGGGTATGTGATCTTCTTTTCTTGTTTGTGCTGGAGGCACCCTTCATAAATATACATTTAAGGTACTGTCTGGATATTAATAGAAACAGTAAAGTTTAGGCCTTTTTTGGTTTATATTTCAATGAAATTAGTATAATGCATGTTTAAGATTGGCAATCACTAGTATACTTCTCTCTAAATTAGATTACTCGATTACTTATTCTGGGTTTTGAAAAGGTTTCTCCTTTTGTTTGATTATCAAACTAACAGTATTTTTTCTGTTCTTAAATGTTAAATTCCTTTTTCAGACTGAGAAAATCATCTTCTGGAATTTTCTTCATTGTCTTTTGAGGGTTTGTAGGTAAAGAGTCATATTATTAATCTGTTAGCCTTTTTCATCTTCTTTTAGGCTCAGTTCTTCAATCCTTTTCTCCTTCAAGTACACTCGAGCTCTCAAAATTACACTTGTGAATCCCGATGTATTCTGATTGTTTCTTTTTCTTGCAGTCAGAAATTGTGTAATTCAGTTGATAGATGTGATGAGTAACATGAATATGCATCTCAGCATTGACTAATTTATTACCATTTTGAAGTGATTTATGGATTCGATCTTGAATGCATTGTTGATTTTTCTGAGAAAATGTTTTGTTTGCTTTTATGAAAACAGAACATAAAACTGGACAATGACGAGGGTAAGTCCAGAGTTTGGGGATCAGGAGCAAGTAGTTCTTCCGGTGTCGACTGATGTGAGCTTTGCTTCTAATAAATTTCCGAAATACAAGTTAGGACCTGATAATGAGATCTTAGACGAGGTCAAAGAGGATTTTAAGGGTCCATTCCTGAAGGATGTGGTCGTTGAAGAAACGAACCAGCTAACAGAGCAGCACAAACGACTTTCTGTTCGGGACCTGGCTAGTAAATTTGACAAGAATTTATCTGCTGCTGCAAAATTGTCTGAAGAGGTCTTATGAAGTTCTATATTTGAATTTATATTGCCATTCAAGCTCTAAAATCACATATGCAGAAATCGATGTCTGTAATGGCTAATATATGATGGATCGACATGGATACGTGTGTCGGACATGATACATGTCGGACAAGTCGACACGCAATTTAAAAAAAAATACTGACACAACATGTTAATTAAATTTTAAAATTATTCGTTTATATAGTATAAATTTAGTTTTATATTTTTTATTAATTTTTCTTGTTGAAATTTTTTAAATATGAGTATCTATTTAATATTTAATAATAAATTAAAGTTATAAATATATAATATTGCTGATAAAGAAAAAATGACCGTGGTAAAGTGAATGAACGTGCTATCCTAATTGAAATGTCCTTACAACACAGTAACTAATTGTCAGTGTTTATATACTCATCGAATCAAGATAGTTGCTAACAAGATAGGTTTACTTCTCAAGAACTGGGATTCTGTTTCCCCTATTGATTCCTTTTTCTCCCATCAATTCATTTTTCTTTGGAGTGACTCAATGAGTTGTTAAAGTTTTTCTGGACTTTAGGCTAAACTGAGGGAGGTGCCTTCGTTAGAGGGACATGTTCTTCTGAAGAAGCTCAGGGATGCATTGGAATGTTTGAAAGGACGATTGGCGGGACAAAACAAAGAAGATGTGGAAAAAGCTATTTCTATGGTTAGTATCTTGCGATAAAAACCAAAGTTTTTTAAATGATTTTGTTATATTCCTTAGTGCCCTTTGTTCATGACCTGCCCAATTCTAAAAATCATTTGCTACATTGAACATGTTTTACGCGTATATATTGTCTTTATTAATTGGGAAAACCCAAGAATAATTTACATTTTAACTTATTTTATCTATTCGAACATCATTCAAATAAAAGAATAATTTAGCAATTTGTTTTACCTTGTTAGACATCCTTTGGCTCTTTGCAACCTTTGCCAAGCAAAGATGCATTACAATTTTACTTGGTGTTTGGGTTGTTTGGTTCTGCAGGTCGAAGCTTTAGCAGTGAAATTGACTCAAAAAGAAGGAGAGCTAATTCAAGAGAAGTTTGAAGTGAAAAAGCTGGCGAATTTTCTCAAGCAGGTAATGCAGATTTATCACTCTCTTCAGTTTCCTTTCATTCTCTGCACGGACATGCACTTTTGTAAATTCTTTTCCGCTTGCTGCATCTGTACCCTGATCATTTGGAGACGGCCTGGTGGTGGTAAAAGTTGTGCAGGATCTACTTATTGTTGCTATTAAGAATTTGTTATAGTTTTCAAATTGAAGAAAGGCTAAAGTTTATTTGAACTATATGAAGTTACATTGGTTGCATACCTCATATTCAATCCTTTTAACTGTCCCCATTTCTGTGTTAATGCTGATGGTAACTTCTCTGCATCTAACTCTTGCCCTCCCGTGTATATAATTTTTTCACTGAATCTGCTTTCCTTTTACAGGCTTCCGAAGATGCTAAAAAATTGGTTAACCAAGAAAAGTCCTTTGCTTGTGCTGAAATTGAGAGTGCTAGAGCAGTTGTACAAAGGATTGGAGAGGCCCTTGACGAACAAGAAAGAACCTCTCAAACTTCAGGGAAGCAGGTTGCAATTCGCTTTGTATCTTTATTTTCCTTAACACGCTTTAAATATCTTATGCGTGTGCGCACATACACACTCACACTCATACCCGCACACTATTCGAGTGGATTTTTTTGCAGTATAGCATACTGTACATTATCAATGCTGAGGGATATTTTCCTTCCTAGATAGGGTGTCAACATAAACTTTATTCTTTTGTTGTTCAACATCCATAGGTTCAAAGTAGGAGTGCTATATTACCCCTACGTAATGCAGAAGTCAGACTGATTTTCTTGTTCTGTTAGGAAATGGAAGAACTGATTGAGGAGGTTCAAGAGGCCAGAAGAATTAAATTACTGCATCACCCCCGGAAGGTGCACCCTAGTTTGTGTTTCTATGTCTACATCTGCATTTAGGTTCATTTGGTTATATATTTGTGCAAGCTCATTATTATCACCAGTAATTCAATGTTTTTGAGCTTTTTTTAATTGTTGTTCTCTATTTCAAAACTCATTACTTGTGTATAATTTATAACAGGACCATACTAGCCTAGGATTTTACGATAAAATTTATCCAATTCCATGGAGATTATACTAATTGGATGCTGGTAGTCCCAAATTCAAACAGATTTAAAGTTTGTACACCAAGAACATTTGCCCCTCTAATGAAATTACTACTTTACACATGGTGCCTTGAGTCCTCCAAAGGGATCATTTTCAGCTGGCCGACTACGAACTATAAACTGATATGTTACTTATGTTCCTCAGATTTCTTTACGTTTTCAGCTTTTAATATTTTCAATTCTAAACATATTTTTCTCTGCAAAAATTCCAGTCTGCATTTCAGACCTTGTCCTGACACCCCCCCCATTTTTTCCCCTTATTCAAGTATTTATCTCTTTTGTTAGGAGAAGTTTCTTTGCTTTTGCAGGTGATGGACATGGAACATGAACTTCGAGAACTAAGAATTCAAATTAGAGAAAAGTGTAAAATATCAATTGACATTCGAAAAGAGGTTTGCTATTTCACTCTTTACCTTCTTTTGCAAATTGAATTAATTACTTGTGTAATATATATAGGCTTCATAAAATGAGACAGAATGGAAAGGATTTCAGAAAAGAAAGTACATCTTCACATTTTCAAACAAGTACTTGATACATAGATCATTAATTTCCTCTGTTTCAGTATGGACTTCTTTTATAGAAAGCCGTAGTTTAAAGTTATAGGCCATTTGCCTTTGTTTTCTCTACCCCATCTAAAAAGTCCTCTCCCTTTTTAAATGAAGTGATCCGCTCCATGAGTTTCTCTTTTCTTGCAAGACTTATTTCCTTGTCATTTACAGTTGGCAATGAGCAAGAGAGAGGAAAACAAATCCCAATTTTATGAGCTAAGTGGCTCTGAAAGATTAGGTTCAATTTTACGAATTCAACCCTCCTCAGATGAAGGAACGGACCTTTCTAAATGTTCGATTCAATGGTATCGTCTGTCTTCTGAATGCAGCCGAAGGGAAGCTATTTTAGGTATCATTTCCTTCTGTATAAGTTAATATCGTACACTTTTCTGCGTTTAGAAAGGAAATGTGATTGGTTCTTACTTCTTTTTCTCGATTATTTTCATCTTTATCTCCTGAAGTCTATAATCTTCTTTACCAGGTGCAAACAAATTCGTTTATGCTCCAGAGCCAATAGATGTTGGACGAGTTTTGCAAGCTGATATCATCTCAAATGGCCAAAAGGAATCAGTCATTACTAATGGTCCTATAGATAAAGGTTGGTAACTATCTAGTAAAATATATCTTGAGATCACAAAAAAATTAATGATTTCTTCCTTGTGTAACATTTCTCATTTGTAGAAATTGTTAATATCATTATACGAGGTTCCGTTATAACTCTTATGCTTCTTTATAAATATTTTTCATGCTGACAAAAAAACTAACAAGTCTTACTAAGTTGTTTCTTTATTTCATACAGCTGCTGAATTAGGGAGCTACGTGGAGGCACTTTTCCGAAAATCAAACTATGAATTCAGTGTATGTGATCTTGTTTCTTTCTAGTGCTCTCATTATGACCACTTCAATTGCCAAATGACTTATCCTTATCCTCATCCTTATAAACTTTGAAAATCATATGCCCAAAATTTGCACAATCTGGTGAAATTTTTTCCATCTCCGTCAGAATTAGCACTCGTGGACTGTTGAAAATAAATCTTAGAAAAGGTTCATCTTATTGTAATTATAATACATTTTGCTCTGCAGGTCGTTATATCCCAGATGAATGGACGGAATTATTCATCGCATTCAGCGCACTTATTTCAAGTTGGGAAAACAAGGATGAAGCTTAGTAGAGGATGGATCACCAAGGCTAGAGAATCTTATTCCAAATCTATGCAGGTATCTTGTGGCAGCTCTCTTATTCCAATTCTCGATGAGTACTATGACCGAAAGAAACGTGAGTCGACAGACACTTTTTTTTGTTCACACATAATGTGTTATTTGAGTTTTACTCATTCCACATTCTACATACGATGGTTCTTGTTGAACCACTCATCTACAAGCGCTTTAGGTGTTGGTAACAGGCATAACTGATTTATTTAAAGAAAAAATTGTCTCTTCACATACCCCATCATCTGCTACATCCTTGATTTCATCAAAGGCTTGATACGTGCACAGTTTTAATAAATGGATGGCAAATTAATGGATCTCTCATCATTGCTGCTGGTCTTATATTCTGAATATGTTTACAAAGACTTGTAATAGGATTATATCCTTTTTCCATACCATGAAATATAGATCTTAGACATAGAACAATAATTTATTCTTTTTAGGTTGTAAACTTGCAATACCGAAGTCGATCAAAATAGTATATCTTGCTCTCTTAAGGGAGTTTTGGTGCCATTGATAAACAGATTGATGACTTCACTCTGTAATCATCATCGACACATTATTATAGAATTTATCTATTGAAGATGTCTATAACTTATCCTTTATGTGATTATAAGTGAAAAACTGATTCTCCAATTTTCCATCACCACTTCGGTTCTTCCAAACAACTAATATTCTCAGACGCCTTTTAAGAATAACATTACTAACAACGTTATACCGTCTCAGTTCTGTGGATTTAGAGGAGGTGGCAACTCTGCAGCCAAGTCCTTATTTTGGCAAGCAAGGAAAGGACAATCTTTTGTGCTAGTTTTTGAATCTGAGCGAGAACGAAATGGGGCCCTTATTCTTGCAAGGAAGTACGCCCTCGACTGCAATGTAAGTAGCCATTATTTTTCGTATCGTTAGCCACTGTTAAGATATCTAAGCCCTTTTTAGCTTCAGAAGTTCATTATTTTCACATCAAATATAATTTTATTCTCATGAAACATCATATTTTTCGATCTTATAACATAAACTTGTTAATGGCAGGTTTTGCTTGCCGGACCAGACGACGACGCTTTACTGTAAACTAGGCCGACTTGTGAGTTTCGTACTAATGTGAGAGTATAACGAGGTTTTCAAGTGTGATTTTTTCATTTTTTGTTTGGTGTTTGGAGATCTAATCAAACTTCCACTGATGATTCTTATGTGTTCTAGGCATGGTTTTTGTTTTGCCAAATCATTAGTGGTTACAATTTTCTTCTGATCATTTGATGGTTCTTTGCTGCTGACTTGCATTTTGTATTCCTTTTCGTTTGTGTTAATGAAAATGTCTTTTGCTAAAAGTCAATTTTTTGCAAGGTAGAGTTGCCATCCAGTTGTAAATGTCACAAAATTTCCCGCACTTTTGGGATATCATCGGCAATGAAGAGTATTTAAGACTCGTTTAGATAATGAATTGGCAAAAAAAAAAAAAAAAAAAAAACTATTTTTCAAGTTAGTGTATTTCGATCCAAACTTGAAAGGGAGATAATACATGTATACAAGGGAGGGTGTAAACCTGGGCGAACAAATATTATTTTCTAACTTGAAAATCTGTCTTTTTCCTATAGACTTTGGCTTGGGTATCGATCTGGAAAAGAGAAAGGGTCAAGTGTCACAAGGTTCGATCAATGTCGAATCGGGATCAAACCGGAGGTAATAAATAAATATTTATAAACATTTAAAATTTATTTTCACAACAATATATAATTAATTTTTTACACCATCAATTCAAAATATATACAAATATGTCATATGTATGTTTTTTAATATAAATGTTAATAGTTCTTAATTCGTTAGATCACTTAAAAACTCATTTCGATTTTACTAAATAATTTGTAAGATTAAAAAAATGTTTAGCAATCTATAGAAATTGAGCAATTTAATATTGTAGTCATGCACCATGTGGCCATAAATAATATTGAAAAAGTGCGTTTTATTGAAATTTGTCAATTCCACATTGAAAGTGTATTGAAAGTGTGTTTTATTAATTTTACGTTGAAAGTTTATCAATTATGAAACTCGGGAAATGATTATAAAAGAGCTCCATGGGTAGAAAAGTGGGTAATGGGTTGTCATCTCTAAGGTGACCTTTAAATTATATATATACACTAGGTTTAAGTAACGTGCAATGCACGTTCGCTTAGTTTATATATAATTTTTTTGGTTCATTAAATAATTAATGATGTAATGTTTATGTAATTGATAAATAATTACACATTGTGATATATTAATTTGGATTTGAATAGTGTTAAATTCTAAATTAAAATGTATAAGTTTGTGTTTCGTACTATTATATTATATTAAATTTTGTATTTAATCATGAACTTTTTGTACATAAAAAAATAATAGATAACATTATAATACAAAACTAAATAAATAAATATTTTTTCTTCATTGAGTTCAATGTACGTTACCAAATAAATTATTAGCATTTTTAAATTGATAATCTCCACATCCATTTTATTTTTTTAGTTTCATTTTTTCCTAGTGACTAAAATGTAGTAGTATAAAGCTTTTTGCATTTTCCATTCATTTATTAATAATGTTCTAAAAGGCGTAATGCGTTGCGAGACGTCGATGTTGAGAATCAAGAATCACAAGTTTAGGCGTGTCAATACGAAGAATAAGCGTCATAATACGTTTCGTATTTTTAATATTATTTTAATTATTTTTAAGACATTAAATATATTTTTATTTTAAAAAATAGTTTTTTTCTATATTATAAAAAAAAATAGATTTTTTACTATATCATAAAATCATTTAATATTTAAAAATAATAATTACTAAACATTTAATATCTTCTATATATAAAAAGTGTGTATTTAACGGAATTTGTTGGTTTAACGGAAAAACTAACGGAATTTCTTGATTTAACGAAAAAACTAACGGAATTTTTTTAATTTAAAAATCATTTAACTCCATAATTGGGCTTCAAAATTTACAATTCTAAAGCCCATGTAGAAGTATTGGATGTCATGCTCATTTTATAGATACACTTCTCTCCAAAGATTTCATAAACTTTCAATGTGGGATTGTGCATTTTATATATGCTCTTAACTCCGATAGTTTTATAAATTTCCAATGTGGGATAGTGACAAAAAAATGTTAAAATACTCATCAAAATCATTTTAAAATATATGTCTAATTGACTAATTTGATTTTGAATTACAACTAATTAAATTGTAATATTCACTTTCATTCTTTCATTTATTTAATTTTCAAATTTAATTTAAATTGCACTTGATTATTAATATATTAAT
Organism: Fraxinus excelsior; assembly: GCA_019097785.1. NCBI lineage: Eukaryota > Viridiplantae > Streptophyta > Magnoliopsida > Lamiales > Oleaceae > Fraxinus > Fraxinus excelsior. Next base: position 1,987,205 of record CM032630.1, read on the forward strand.
GTTAGATATTATTTTCTATAAGTTTAAAATATTTTAATTTAACAAAGTAAACTATTTTAACATATTTATTTTTAATTTTTAGTGTTGGGACTAATTGTAGGATATATAATGAATCTAATTAGTAAAGATAGATTTACTTTAAATTATTTTTATGTATTTATTGTATTCGGTTCGACCGCAGTTAAATTTCCACAAACTTCATGTCGGAATCATTCTCGATTGTGAATCAAAATCCTTCATCTCCATTTTCAGATATCGGAATTATCAAATCAGCAAACTTTTCGTATAAATCCTTGATTAATGCTCATGTTTAGTTCCTTAATTAATAAAAAAAATTAAAATTCTCCTAACACTATTTGACAATATTATAGTATTATATTAAATGTTTAGTAAGTATTATTTTTAAATATTAGATGATTTTATGATATAGTAAAAAATCTCTTCTTTTTTTTTATAATATAGAAAAAAAAATATTTTTTAAAATAAAAATATATTTAATGTCTTAAAAATAATTAAAATAATATTAAAAATACGAAACGTATTATGACGCTTATTCTTCGTATTGACACGCATAAACTTGTGATTCTTGATTCTTAACATCGACATCTCGCAACGCATTACGCCTTTTAGAACATTATTAATAAATAAATGGAAAATGTAAAAAAATTTGTACTACTACATTTTAGTCACTAGGAAAAAATGAAACTAAAAAAAATGGATGTAGATATTATCAATTTAAAAATGCTAATAGTTTATTTGGTAAGGTACATTGAACTCAATGAAAAAAAAATATTTATTTATTTAGTTTTGTATTATAATGTTATCTATTATTTTATTATGTATAAAAGTTCATGATTAAATACAAAATTTAATATAATATAATAGTACGAAACACAAACTTATACATTTTAATTTAGAATTTAACACTATTCAAGTTAAAATTAATATATCACAATGTGTAATTATTTATCAATTACATAAACATTATATCATTAATTATTTAATGAACCAAAAAAATTATATATAACTAAGCAAACGTGCATTGCACGTTGCTTAAACCTAGTAATACTATAATATTCCTAAATAATGTTAGAAGAATTTTAATTTTTTTTTTATTAATTATGGAACTAAACATGAGCATTAATCATAAGATTTATACGAAAAGTCTGCGGATTTAATAATTCCGATATCTGAAAATGGAGATGAAAGATTTTGATTCACAATCGAGAATGATTCCGACGTGAAGTTCGTGGGAATTCAATTGTGGTCGAACCGAATGCAATAAATGCATAAAAATAATTCAAAGTAAATCTATCTTTACTAATAAGATTCATTATATAGTTTACTTTGTTAAATTAAAATATTTTAAACTTATAGAAAATAATATCTAACATTAATATATTAATAATTAAGTGCAATTTAAATTAAATTTGAAAATTAAATAAATGAAAGAATGAAAGTGAATATTACAATTTAATTAGTTGTAATTCAAAATCAAATTAGTCAATTAGACATACATTTGAAAATGATTTTGATGAGCATTTTAACATTTTTTTTTTCACTATCCCACATTGGAAATTTATAAAACTATTGGAGTTAAGAGCATATATAAAATGCACAATCTCACATTGGAAGTTTATGAAATATTTGGAGAGAAGTGTATCTATAAAATGAGCATGACATCCAATACTTCTACATGGGCTTTAGAATTGTAAATTTTGAAACTCAATTATGGAGTTAAAAGATTTTTAAACTAAAAAAATTCCGTTAGTTTTTCCGTTAAATCAAGAAATTCTGTTAATTTTTCCGTTAAACCAACATATTCCGTTTAATAGGCACTTTTTATATATAGAAAGATATATATTATAACGGTTTTAGAAACCGGTCCAAAAATCGTGACCAGTTCTAAAAATGGTATTGCTAACAATTACATCAGGTGGAGGAAAAGATGTAGAACACGTTTCGATGATTTGTAGCTTAAGAGTAAGCTCCATTTAGTGGCCAAAATTGTGTCAAGTGAACACGAGTGTGATCCAAAGTTTAAAAGATAGAATAAAATCAAAAAAGTTGTGGGTACAGGAAATTTTTAACAGAAATTCAAACCAAAGTGGAACTTATTTTTACCTAGAAAATTGTGGGACCCACAAATTAAAAAATGTATATACTAGTAAAAGTAAATTCGTTGGGTTCGAAGCTCTTTTGGGCAATCACTAAAAATATTAGGAAATGATTAAAAAAAACAAGTCTAGAGAAGAAGGGTTTTGCTAGATGAACGGGCCTCGTAAACCTGTTCAAACAGTTTAATCCTGTATTCCACGTGTCATTGACTTATTGGGCTCTCTTGCAAGTTCACAACAATAACTATGGAGGCGTTCGTATTGTATCGAAGCATTAAAATATAGACCTTAAGGTCGGAAAGCGCAAAACTTAATCAACACCGTTGCATCTCCCACCGATCCAACGGTTATAATTTCAAAAAAATAAGACCGTTGGCTCTGCAGCGCCTGTTGTGCAGCTTCAAATGTGCGTCTATTCTCACTCTTCCAGACTTCCCTGAGCGATCCACACTCAGAGAGAGAGAGAGAGAGAGGCCCAGAAGAGAGAGATTAAGAATTATTAAGGTTTCTTCCTCGCAATGGATTCAAGGCAGATTGTTCAACAACAAAACAGAGGTATGAATTATGAAATGATGATGTTAGATGCAATAAGACCTTAATGTCTACTTCTTCAATTATTCAATGAATATTTTAAGGTACTGATAATGCGACAAAGGGTTGAATCCATTTCTTGGTATTTCTTGATTATTTTGAATTTTTTTTCGTGGATTTTGATATAATAAGATATTACTGTCCGCTTCTTCTATTATTCAATGAAGATTTTAGGAATACTGATATTTCGATGAAGGGATGAACTTGATTATTTTGATGTTTTTCGTTGATTTTAATATAATAAGAGTATAGGATATTAATGTCTACTTCTTCTGTTGTTCAATGAAGATGTTAAGATTATTGATATTTCGATGAAGATTCAAATGCAGTTCTTGAAATCTTTGATTATTTTGATGTTTTTTTATGTCGATTTTGATCTATAATCAGATATTTCGATCAGTGTTGAATGCAGTTTTTGGCATTTCTTGACTAAATAGATGGAGATTATTGGGAAATAACGTACTTTAAATAGTGATATGATGAGAAATGTGTGGTTGAAAAAGAAGAAAAGTTATTGATGTGGTGAAAAATATTATTTTATAGAAGAATGTGTGGTTGAAAATGAGAATGAGAATCAAATATGGGCTAAATTTAAAATGTTATGATTTGGTAATTTCCTTGATTAAATTTTGATTTTAGTTTCAGGTCATGAACGTATTTTTCAGTTTTGAATGTTTGATGTCTTGATATTTTGATCATACCTTTAAACAAAATGTGAAAAGAAAAGTTGAAATTTAATAATTATTAGTCTTCTTCATGAGATCCTCTTATACATTTTATGCATCAATGGTTTCTTCATTGGTTATTACTTCAAATTATATGAAATTTGAAGTTTTGGAATGATTCTTATCATTTTTTTAAACAAGTCTAATCTTGTTCTTGCTTCCTGATGAGAGGGTTTCGTTTGGTTTGGAATTTACAGACGTAGTAGCAGTCCCTGGTGGCGTCAAGAAGCAGAAGAACATGGAGGCAGAAAGGAAAAACCGACGAGCACTAGGCGACATTGGGAATCAGGCTACGATTCCCAATATTGATGGCAAGCCACTACCTCAAATCTGTCGCCCAGTTACAAGGTTCAAAACTCTCTCTTTCATTTCATTTGACACTACTTCATGGTATTAAAGAAAAATCGTAGTTAAAAAGAGTTCTATTGTATCACACTATTTCAGGAGTTTTTGTGCACAATTGCTGGCAAATGCACAAGCTGCAGCAGCTGAAAACAGCAAGGTTTTCACGTTTAGAAATCATGTCCTTGCTTTTATTATTCATATTTGGAGTCCACTAATTGTATCTTTGAATTACAGAAGAATTCCATTGCAGTCAATGCAAATGGAGGCATTGTAGTAGATGGAGCAATGCCAAAACCAGTGGTGAAAAAACCAGGCCAGAAAAAAGCTATTACGAAACCAAAACCAAAACCCGAGGAGGTAATCGATATTAGTTCTGATACGGAAGAAGTTAAGAAGGAGAAGCCTGTAGTAAGAAAGGAAAAGATTGAACAACAGTCGCTGAAGAAGAAAGCTCCAACTCTTACATCAACTCTCACTGCAAGAAGCAAGGTCGATTTTCAATTTGTACGATTCTTTAAGAATTGGTATTTCTTTTTTCTTTTTTTTGACTTCGCTCTGATCTCTAATAGCTGATTTCATTTTTACAGGCTGCTTGTGCGCAGATAGTTGACATTGATGCAGCCGATGTGAATAATGATCTGGCTGTTGTGGAATATGTCGAAGAAATATACGAGTTCTATAAGCTAGTTGAGGTATAATAAAGCGCCCCCCCCCGGGTCGATTTTAATTTAGTTGTGATCTTAATAAATACCGGGCTTTGCAGAATGAAAGTCGGGCTTATGACTACATGGATTCACAAACTGAGATAAACGAGAAGATGAGAGCAATTTTGGTTGATTGGTTGATTCAAGTCCACCACAAATTCGAGCTTTCACCAGAGACTCTCTATTTGACTATCAACATTGTTGATCGCTATCTCGCTGTAAAGACAACATCAAGGAGGGAACTTCAGTTGTTAGGCATAAGCTCGATGCTTATTGCCTCTAAATACGAAGAAATTTGGGCCCCTGAGGTGGTTTACTAAAGTTCCTTCGACCGTACACTGATCTTCTCTATGAACATTTGAAACTAAAGACTACACTTTTGCAGGTCAATGACTTAGTGTGCATATCAGACAGAGCCTATACCAATGAACAGGTCTTGCGCATGGAGAAACGCATACTCGGAGAATTGGAGTGGAATTTAACAGTACCCACGCCGTATATGTTCCTTGTACGGTTCATAAAAGCTTCTTTACCTGATTCTTGTGCAAGTATATCTCGACTCGGCTATGAACCATATAAGGTGGAGAACATGGTCTATTTTCTAGCCGAGCTTGGAATGATGAATTATGCCACTGTTATGCATTGTCCATCCAAGATTGCTGCCTCGGCAGTCTATGCTGCAAGATGCACCCTAAATAAGGTGCCTGTATGGACCGAGACGCTTAAAATCCACACAGGTTTCTCGGAGCCACAACTTATGTATGTTCATTTTCTCGCTTATTTTCAATTCTAATTATCATCTATCTTTAAGTTTTGTGAGTAGATAATAATAATAATAATAATATGTATTCGTATCAATTTTTCGAGCAGGGAGTGCGCTAAGCTACTGGTTAGCTTCCATTCGATGGCTGCAGATCACAAACTGAAGGTGATCTACAAGAAATACTCGAGTCCTGAGAGAGGGGCTGTCGCGTTGCTGCCACCAGCCCAGTCTCTATTGGCTGCATCGTAAAGTTCTTAGGGCGTTCGAAACTTTTATTCAATGTTTCTTTCTCTCGTTGATACTAACATTTTCTCAGAATTTTCAAAGTTAAAATTGTTACAAAATACTTGACGTTCAATGTTACATGTTTCTCCTGTATTTCACCTATGTCGTTGCTCCGTCTCTTGACTTCAACCGCGAATAGTAGCACGCAGTTGTCATACATTTCCGCCTTTCATCTCAATTCTCTTCAAGTTTCCGGGAAAAGTTTCAATTCAAAAATACTATTCCATAATGATACTGTAACAACCAAATTAATTTTTTAAAGGATGACAAACAAGACCTTAATCTTATATAACTCAATTTAGTACATGCCACGAGTGTTCATAAAAGTTATTGAGATTGATATCTCAAATAATTTACTTTAGATGCTTAATTTGGTAGGATGTCTATTTGAATATTTAATTAATTAAGTGTGAAAAATCCTGTAATAATGGCTATCAAATAATTTTTTTATACAATTTGGTTGGTTTTTTTTTTTTTTAAACTTGTGTGAATTCTTAAAATGATTAATAAACCCAAACTATAAGAAAAATTATTAAAAAAGTATTTATTGATTCAAAATCAAAGTTTATACTTGCTCTATAAGCTGTTCAAACTCTGTTTTATCTACACATCCTTTAAGATTATTTTCACCACATATTATAAGAACTTAAAAGCTTATTAGCCAAGCAAACACTAAGGGTCCGTTTGATTTGATAGAATCTTCCATGGACTTTTTGATTGTTTGATATGTTAAATTTTTTCTACGAAAAATGTTTTCCGCCATTTTTTTAGGTACGACCCTTTGATGTACAAATGATGGAAAATATTTTTTCACCTAATAGGTGGGAAAACATTTCCACCTTTTTTTTAAGCAATGACAACCAATTCTATCAACCATTGTAAAAAGAATTTCATTTTTGTTGACAATTTCTATGCAAAACAAAGTCAAACACATATGGTAATTTTTTCTAATTGTTTAAATTTTTTTTTTTTTTTTTACTTTTTGGTAATTGGAACAAATTCTAGACGTATTGGTAGAAAAAATTATCATTTTAACGGACAATTTTTATAAAAAAACGAAGTCAAACGAATACCAAACTTTCAACATTTTCCAGGTAAAAAATTATATCAATCAAATACAATTAATTACAGTTCTCAATAAAACAAATTCTAAACAATTCAATTCTCAGTAAAACATTTTCTTTCCACCTATTTTCCACCTTTACAATCAAACGAACCCTTATTATAATTATTTTTCTAACCTTCAGTTTTAGCTTATTTTTAAAACCATTTAACTCCTTGCTATTTTGTTGGATTTTGATTTGCACACGTCATTTAATCAAATTAGCATCAAACTAACTTTCTAATCACAATTAAAACAAGGAATCTTGCAATGAAAGTCAACACTAATATCCTATCATTTGCATAAACATCCCACTACTCACATTGAGCACCCAAAAATTCCCTCCTAGTTGTAGGACCTATCTACATAAATTACTCATAGGGCCCATATTTGGTTTAGTTTAAAAAGTTGATCAAAATTTAGATCAAAATTAACAATTATTCTTAATTAAATATTTTATGAGATCCACAACTTTTATCAACTTTTCAACCACAAATTACATTAACTTTATCTGATTTTTAGCAAAATAAAGTCATTGTTTGGTGGGAATTAAAATCAAATTTTTAATAAATTTTGATAAAAGCTGATCAAATATATGATTGAAAAATTGTAAGTCTTATAAAACGTGTGATTAAAATTAATTATTAACTTTGATTTAAATTAAAATTTTAATTTCTACTGAGAAGTAGCTAAACATGGACTCAACCCCTGTTTGGCACTCATTCTCATTTTTATTTTTATTTTCTATTTCTTCATTTCAATTACACATTCTCCCAATAAAATAATATTACACACAAATTTAAAGTTTGTCATAACTTTTCCACCACACATTTTCCCATCAATCACTATTTCAAAAATTATATTCTCCAAAAAATGAATGTCAATGTCGAAGTCGAGTTTAACCCACTAAGAGTGAACTTAAATTACTCCACAAACACTTCCATAGAACTCATTTGATAGATTCCCTTGTCAAGTGTTAAAAGAGGATTCCCCACAAAGTGACCTAACTTTGCATTTTCTTCACACTTTCCATTTTTTTTTTCTCCTTTTTGATTTAATTTATTTTCCCTAATCACAAATTTCATTCTCCGTATAATACAAAACCTCATCTATATTACTGCCGTGCCGTACTTCTTCCCCACTTTCTCTGCCGTATTACACGCGCCATGTCAAAATGCAACCATGTTTATCCAATTGGAGTCAAGCGTGTCGTCCACGCTTTAAGACATTTATGTGGATTATGTACGTACGATATATGTACAGCTTTTGTATGTATAAATCTTTTTAGCAGTGGACACTCACTCTCAAGAAAAAAATGCAACCTTTACCCACAAAAATCACAGGGAATCAACAAATAGTAGACATACTAAAAGCTAAACAAGATCCACCTCGATCACCCACCCCACCCCTTCTTCCTCCATACACTAACCCAGTCTCTCACACAGAAGAATTTTCTCGTCTTCTCTCTGTCTACGAATGAATCAGTTCTTGTATCTTTCTTGATAGAGGGAGAAAGAAGAAATTTTTCTTTAAAAAATTCTCTGCGAATTCACTCAAATTTACAGTTTTGCTTCCCACTTTGAATTTTGGTATGTTTCTTGGCAAAATCTTGAAAAAGAAAATCAACCCATATAGTGATTGATTCCCAATAAACTGCCTATTCAAGAAAATTCTGAGTGTAAGATGAGGGAGGAGGATTCGAATTGGTTTGCGAAATGGGAAAAGGAATTGCCATCACCAGAAGAGTTGATGCCTTTATCCCAAACCCTAATAACCCCTGATTTAGCACTGGCTTTTGATATTCGAAACCCACCACCAAATCACAATCATCAGAGCACTCCGCCTCCGCCACAGACCACCGCGCAGTCTTCTCAACCTAACTCTTCTGCGGAATTCGACTCGGTTGAGTTGGTTGGGTCGGGAGGGGGTGGTGATGATGGTGGAGTAGCCGGGGCCGGAGGTGGTGTGGGGTCGGACGAGCCGGCTCGGACCCTGAAGCGGCCACGGCTTGTTTGGACTCCTCAGCTGCATAAGAGATTTGTGGATGCTGTGGCTCATTTGGGGATCAAGAATGCTGTGCCCAAGACTATAATGCAGCTGATGAGTGTGGATGGACTTACAAGAGAGAATGTTGCTAGCCATTTGCAGAAATACAGGCTTTATCTGAAGCGGATGCAGGGAATTTCCAGTAATGGGAGTGGTGGTGTTGGTGGGAGTAGTGTTAGTGTGGATCCTACAGACCATTTGTTCGCAAGCTCGCCTGTGCCGGCACATTTTTTGCATCCAGGCAGGCCAAATTCCGACCCTTTTTTGCCCTTTATGCCTGTGGCCGCAATGCAGCAGCAGCATCAGATGGCGGCCGTGGTTGGTCCGGGGCAAGGGCCAAGGCCGCATCACCATCAGCAGCTGCAGCAGCAGTTTAGGCATTTTGGGACCTCACCGCCAAACGGGCAATTTGACCATCCCTTTATAAGGCAATCACAGCAGCAGGTGCAGAGAATGGGTGCGCCAGTTCATGTTAGTAATGGTTCAGTGGCACCACCATTGTATGTCGAGGATTTGGAGTCGCCCAGGCCTGGAAATGGGAGGAAAGTCCTCACCCTGTTTCCAACTGGGGATGATTGAACTTGGGTAAATCCTGACTTTTCCTGGAAATGCTGCATTTTCTCCTCAATTTGTGAAAATCTCTGTTTGGATTAACAATTATTCCTATCAATTATGTGATGTTAGCTGTTTTTGATAGGTGGATCTTTATTAGGCTTCTTACTATGAACTACTTAAATGCTTGTGTCCTTCATGTGTTCTTGATCTGTGTATATAAAACGAGTCTTCAATTCCGGCGTCAATCAGTCTAAGTCCATGTTTTACCGCAAGTGTAAACAAGTTGTAAGTAGCATTCTGTCGTGTCTATATCGGCTTCTGGTGTTACAATAGGTGTTGAGAATAAGCAATCTAGATATCGTTAAGTTTGGAGATCCATACGGCTCCTCCAAAAATACTACCGAACTGATCATAGCCATTAGCCACTACCTGCAGTCCATGAAATTGCACTCCACGAAATAGGAAGTTATAAAGAGACCCACGACTCATGATCTTGTAGAAAGACATCTCTCACCGTGGGCGAGACAATAACATTTTTCCTTGTGCCCTTCTCCTTGAGAACAACGCCCAACTCACTCTTTTCAAGCATACAGCTACATTCCTTCTAAGCTAGGATCAAAATTGTAGCTCTGATCTATTATAATATGGGAAATCGGTGGTTTGCCTCAACCGAGTCCATTGGTATATCAAAGAGGATGGTGGTGCCTGAAGAACGAAGCGAGAATTGGCTAATTCTTGATCATGCTGCTATGGATGAATTATGCTGGAAATAACAATGAGATTTAATGTCTTCAAGAAGTTTGAGATGGTGACATAGATCCATGGACTGCGTAACTGCATGTTTTCTTGACAATTTTCGGCATATTTACCTACAAGGTTTTCTGTTTCTTTAGTTTACCTGGAGTACATGTTCTGTTCCAATATTCGTATGATTTCACTCAAGTGAGCGTGGCATTCAAGTCATTTGCTCATTATTTAGGCTAACGATAATCTTGAATGTTCGAATGAGGGAGTGTTTGATGCATATTATCGAGGGTATAATGTATTTTAAATAGTAATGTGATGGAAAATATGTGGTTAAAAAATAAAGAAATTTTTTGGATGTGATGGAAACTATTATTTTATTGAAGAATATGGATCAAACAAGGACTAAATGTTTCCGTACCCTTCTCTGAACATTCAGCCTACAGAATTATCATGTTGCTAAGATTTTGAGGTGAGATTTTTTACTTTTGAGATGGAAATTGGTACATGGTGTTCTTATAGAATGAGTAAATTTTTATTTGTATTTGTTCACTATTGATAAAAAAAAAAATTTAAGTGAAATTTCAACTAATTCCCAACCCTTTCTTCATTTGCTTGTAGATTTTTGACCTTTCATTTTTGTAGCACATAGTTCTCAATGGACTTTCCATCTATAAAACAAGTTTACCATTATGATTCTTGCTTGTGATATTTTAATAGTCAAATAGATGTAAACTGTCCACTATGGACCTTAGCAATAAAAAAATATAAGTGTACGTGGAACTAAAAATAGGTGACGACTTATTTGCTATATTTCGCTCAGGTCGAAGTCTCGCCCGCGATTTTTTCCATTATGAATTATGTATTTTACTAGTGTTTATCCTGGCTTTAGTCATAAGTCGATGATGATGATGATGATGATGATCTAGTCTTGCTTCTGGTGCTTGTCTTGCACTTCCAAATTGTATATTATTGTCATTAATGCCATCATTGTGGACAACATATTCAATGCTAAGAATGAGACACAACTTTTAATTTCTCCCATCATAACTTTGAAAGCTATAGGAATCATCATTGCTATATGAGAATTTCATCTAATGATGATATTCGAAAATGGACGGAGAATGATATATAAGTTGTCATGTTCAGTTTAAACTTTAAGGTAACATATCAGAAAGTTGTCGACTTTTGATGGAAAAAAATAATCCGACCTACAAGTAAGAAAGCATATCAAAGACGTAATTTAAATAAAATTTTCTAGTATTCGGAGAGATTGTCGAAAATGTGCGCCCGCTTACATCGGCACGAATCTTGATGTTTAAAATATGCAAACAGATCACATCCATTCATTATTCGAGGATTACCTAATCAAAAGAGTATTGGCATGCCATATAAAATGCAAAATTTCCCATCCACATTCGTACAATCTTTACTTATAAAGTAAAACTTCATTAATAATCTATGAAGTCTATATTTTTATAATATCAAGAAAACATAGTGCCTAATATATGGATATTATAATATAATATAAAGCTGGCACTGAATTATTCCTTGGTATCTTGGCCTTTTAATAGACAACTAACCCCACCGCATGATCCTTAAACCATGTGCTTACATTTGTTTTCTAGTATAATAAGGACATGATTGGTAGGTTTTGTTTTTGCTTTTATTTTTTGTTGAAGAATTTTCTAATGATGGTACTTTAAGTTAGTTTCTTGTGAAAACTCTTCTAAGCCGACAAATTATTGCTAGAAAATTATCCAAATATGTACAAAAATAATTTCTTAGTCTCGAAAGTATTTTTGACATTTAAAAAATCTGTCAAATGGACCCTAAGGAAACTAGGTGTATTTGTGTTTGTGCCACTTGAAGTGTAAAACGTATAGACTCTTCTTTAAACTTATTATTAGAAATATAAAACGTATTGACTCTTCTTTAGAATGATAAGGTGTGAATCATCCATGGGTTCGATCAGGGGCGGATCCAGTATTTTGAGTCAGCATGGAGAACCTTGGGCAGCATTAAAATATTAAGAGCCCCGTTTAATGTCCCATTTTCGCAAAAAAATAAATAAATTTTGGAATAGTGATTTGATGGAGAATGTTTAGTTAAAAATAAAGAAAAGTTTAGAATTTGAATATAATATTATTTTATTGAAAAAAGTGTGGTTGGAAAGAATAGAAAAAAATGTATTTTTTTTTTAAAAAAGGAAACCAAACAAAGTCTAAAATTTAAATATAATAATTATTTTGTTCAAATTGAACGTATATAATTCTGTTGTACAAATTAGCAATATTCACTAAATGATATTGTGATCAAGTTTTGTATAATTTAAAGGAAGAGCACGGGTTCTAATTTTTAAAATTGTATGAGAACCGATAAAATTTAACATATATTATTATGATAAGTTTAGTGTCAAAGTTCAATAAGTGGCATAATGGTCAAGTCTTCAATAATCCCACGGAAGGTCATATGTTTGAATTCGATAAATGAACAACACGGGTTACAATTTTTACAATTGCATTAAAACGACTAAAATTTAACATATATTATTCTGATAAGTTTAGTGTCAAATTTCATTAAGTATTATAAAGGTGAAGTTTCAATAATTCCAAAGAAGTTTAAGAAAAAATCATTATTTTCAAGTTTGAATCTGATTGATTTAGCCATCCCTCAAGTGGTATATCCTTGGTTAACCGACGTGTGAGATTTTTTTAGATATTATCTCGCGGCGAAAATGAGAGCATTGACAATCAATTCCACAACAGCGATCGCTTAGATGTGGACCAATTCAGTTGGTCTATGGTGACTTGTACGATGGCCCATTCCAAAAAGGGCTTGAAGATGTAGTGGGCCTTTCTCAATTGTCCAATAGGCTTCCTTGTCCTTCATAGCAACAACCCCAAGTATATCAGGCATATCCACCTCAGATTAAGATCAAATTTTAGTAAATTTTGCACGGGCTGAGTTATTTTGAAGGTAATGTTAGCGTGTTAAATATGTAAAATTATCGTGAATTACATTTTGAATGTTAGATATGGGCTATTTAAATCATCCAAATTGAATTATTAGTATTATATTGAATTTTAATTATATTTTAATGTCAATATGATTAAAATTTCAGTTACGTAAATTTGAATGGTGTCGATCTCATGTATTAGGTGTTCCCTTGGTGTATGGCATAATTTGATTTTACTCCAACATTGAATTTCAATTTTACCGTAAATATGGATTTTCCATGTAATTTGTAATCAAACTCAAATGAAGAATGAATTAAATAATAATGATATTGTCAATCTATGTAGGTGAGACTAATTCAACGAATAAACACCCATAATAATCACAACAACCAGTTCATGAACAATTATTTGTTTCATGCATACCGCAGTTTGACATCAATCTGAACTGAAAATTATGGTTATTGTACTTCATTAATGTCAACATCTACTACTTTAAATAAGCTAGGCAGTAGCAAATAACAGATTTTATAAAGGTGTAGATGAAGACTCAAAACAACATTGTACTATCTTAATTTATTTTCAATTTAGACGCTAACAAAATTATTGAATATTACAAAGGGTAAATAACAGATTTTGAACAATTGACTTTGGTATGTGGCTGCCTCATTCGTTCCATATTCTATATCTTTGCTGCTTCACAATAAACATTGTACATATGGCTGCTTGAAGATTTCAGCTGTGCTACGTAGAATGGAAAGACATCAAAGGCAAATTCATTGTTGTATTATAATGGAATAAATTTTTTAACTTAAGAGTTGAGAGATGTCTATAGAGTACAAAGTTCATGCAAGATGTTGAATGTTATGAAATGTATATGTACATAGGAGAGGCATTGAAGCGATAAAATTTTATATGATTAGTGTGAATTAATAACATAAATAAATAAAATAAAAATACAAAAAGAAGAAGAGATATTTTACCGAATTTGAATCTAGGTGATTGGTATAAGTGATTGATAGGTTTCTGTTTAGCATTATGTAAGTTAACTATTTCATTAAAAGAAATTCTAAATGTGTGCTCACATGATACATCGACACTGGAAATCGAGAATGATTATTATAAAAATATAAACTACAAATTGTTTTCAGTCATAAGTCTGTCAAAGTTGAATGAAATACGACTAAACAATTAATGATTTCAAGATTATGTGAGTGTATCAATACCTATGTTTTTCATCTTGAGGAGGCCAGAAGTTGTTGTCATAAACTTAAGATACATCTTTTTGTAATTGAATCCTAAGATACATTACAACTCAGCACACAAAAGCAAATTTTAAAAGGAAAAAAAACTAGAGAAATTCAATTATGAATTAAAGGTTCATAAACTACAATTAGTTTAATGCATATGAAAATTTCATGAAAGAATAGTTAAACTCATAATGTTCAATTATTGATTAAAAAGGATTAGAATGAAGATTGAAGCACATATTATTCAACTAATATATAATTCTCGAGAAACAAACAAGAGCACTCACATTTTGTTTGGTTCAAAAGAAGTTGACAAAAATCTTTTTGAATCAGTTGAGTGACCCCGTTTATTTGATTTATTTACCTATAATATCAGAAGAGAAAAATAATAGAGAGTTAGACAATTGTATCAAGAGTCCAAGACACAATATTCTAAACATATTGTAATAGTTAAATTTAGTGTAACCGCATAGAAATAGTAGACACTCTATCATTGGATTAATCGTCACATGCACATACCTTGATCGAAGCTATAATTCATTTTTTCTGGGTTTCTTTTGCATTTTTGCATTTGTCCATTCTCTGGGATCAAATTTTGAATCTTTCTTAGTCTTATACTGGAAAACAAATATAGTAAAAATGAAACATAAACAAATTTTTTTCTAGAGATATGTATAGAAAGAAGTACTCACAACTTTAGGGAGACTTTCTTTGAACTTCTCAGAAAAGAGGCTTATTGCAAATGTTATAGGGTAATTTCCTCTTTTGGACTTGCATTGCTTCGACGGTTGACTTTTATCGATGTATGAAAGAAAAAATTTCCTTGTACACTACGTTTTTAGAACATGTGATGTGTGAAGCTTCAACAGTTGATGGGTTTAGCAGAACTTTTAGAGACTTGCTTGTTTTAGCTCTTTACAACGCCACATAAAGTTGACCATGACAAAAAACTGGCTCTGGAAGATATAAACCAACAAAATCAAGTGTTTGCCCTTGAGATTTGTTTATCGTCATTGCGAAGTATGGCCTAATTGGAAATTGAATTCTTTTGAATGAAATTGAAGTTTGATCACTTTGAAGTGGTATAAAAGGTATTGTTGGCAAAAAAACATATTTTCTAGAATATTCGTTAGATGTAATTTCAGCAAGGATTACATTTTTCTCAAATTTTCGACAAGTGAGTCGTGTTCCATTGCATAAACTTTCGGAATGATTGATATTTCGTAGTAACATGACATAACAGTTTACTTTAAGGTTCAATTCATGTGGTGGAATACCATTTGATGTCAAACTATTCAAGAAATCTTTTTGCAAGCTTTGTTCTGATTTATCGATTGCTTCATCAAAGTTATAATACGTAAAAATCTGACCAGGGATTTGTTCCAGTAGAATCTTGTTAATATGATCAACACATTCATTTCTAGGCGTAAGAATAATTCGATTTGCCATCGTATGTAAGTTTTCAACATCTGCTTCTATATCTGGAAAGACATGATGTATTAAAGTTTTTAAAGACGTTATTTCATCATTGAATGGTACAACTATATTGTTGGGAAGTCGAATACAATTACAAGTATGTTGTTGTTCTGTCCCATTTCCAATTCTTAACAAGTAATCACAGAAAGTAAGATCAAATTGTGCTCTCATATTTTCAACTAATGGCAGATGTAGTAGTAGAGGCCATAGGTAAGAGAAAACTAAGCTAGCCTTTATTATATCTTCTTTTTTCCCTCTTGGTACTACTGGTAGAACTTGTCGGAAATCCCCTCTGAGAAGCATCACTTTACCACCGAAAGGCAAGTTACAATCGTTAATATCTCTTAACATTTTATCAACAGCTTCAATAGCACACCGATTTACCATGAGTGCTTCATCCCAGATTATTAACTTACACATTTTCAACAAAATTCCTAAAACTGATTGTTTGCTAACAGAACATCTTACTTCACCAAACGTTTTTAAAGGAAATTTAAACCTTGAATGAGCAGTTCGACCTCCAAGTAAAAGAGATGCAGATACTCCAGAAGATGCGGTTGCCAAAGCAATAGAATTTTTAGACCTTACAGTAGTTAGCAATACTTTATACAAAAAAAAATTTACCTGTGCCACTTGGACCATTAATGAAGAAAGTATCACTTGATCCCATTGCTATTTTTCCATAATTGTATCATATGCAAATTGTTGTTTGTCATTTAAACTTGCTGCACAAACATAGTCTGCTTCAATATTCAAATTTGTTGTCTCATTTTCAAGCATTATCATTAATCTATCATTTTCATTTATATCTACATTGAATGGTACCATTTTGTAGTCATTTATATTTTTGCCCAAACATTCTAAGATACAACTAATATCCTCTAGAGCCCGCATTTCAGCAATATGTGAAGGTATATTTTTATGTACATAATCATCAATCATATAAGATTTGAACTTATTCCATAATACTTTTGGATCATTAGGGCTACAAAGCATAAGAAGTGTAACAAAGAGTCGTCTTAAAGAAATGAGCATTTCATAAACAATATCTTCATATATGCATTCTTCACAGTGGTTATCTCCACTTAATAAACCATGTAAAAGTACTACCTCTCGATACGTAACAACATTGACTCCATGTAAGCTTCGTAAATCTTGGAATGATGTTGGATCAGGAATATGATTCATAACTCATAAGAACGCGAATAAAATATCGTTCTCCTTTAGATGAATTTACTTTAACAATTCGTCCTATGACAACTTGTTTCTTTCTGCGAGTCCAACTTTTCCTATTTGCATTCCAAATAAAATGTGTCGGGAAATCTCGATATAAAAGTGTACGAGCAAACTCATTTGATTCCTTCATTCGAAAAAATTATGTCAACATTGTTTTTTTTTTTTTGTATTTTCGTTTCGAACGACAGTAGATAAATTATCTACATTTTCGTACGTTACCTGTTGATGATTTTCGATATGGAGCTGTAAAGAATACATCGTTGGGCAAATTTCTGATAGATTGAAGGAAAAAATCCTCCACATAACTTCAGGTGAAGATATCCATCTAGCAGTTTGGTAAGCAAAAATTTCATCTATTTCTTTCTCTTTTTCATTTGTCGAAACTGAAAAATTGATACGATCACGTCCTTTGTACACATATTTGTATAAATATTTTACAGCTTTAATAGATTAACATACTTCAATATTAATAGACAGTCAAATTTTGCACTTAAATAAGGATTATATGGCACAACCCATCGATTGTCTAACATATGACCTTTAACTCGAACAGAAATACCGCCGTCACGATGCATATATAATGGGTATGAGTTTTAACCAAATATAGTAATATTACAAAAATCTGTTGGGTATTTATTTTTACAACATTTATTTGCATCCATGCATACATTTTTCAAATTCATATTTCCACAAGGATCATGCATATTATGTTTAACAATAACAGAATGAAGATGAGGATATTTATTTTTGTCAGGAATTTCACATGATACTATCCTATCAAATTCTTCAACACAAGAGATTTTATATCCAGATTTGAATATTAATAACATATGTGCATGAGGAAGTCCTCTTTTCTGGAATTCAATCACATATATTTACGCAATAATAGGGCTTAAAATACTTGTTTTGTGTAAACCATGTTTTAATTCTTCCAATTTTGCTCTAAATATACGCATGATTAAATCATGTCGATTTTGAACTTCATCATTATTTTTAAGTTTGTGCCTATTCTCTGGCCAATTTGGATTATACGTTATAGTCAAGAATATATTAGGTTTTCCATAACGTTAGACGATAGTCATTCCATCCATATATCTTCTTAACATATCATGAGGCCCACAAGTAAATGATTGTGGTAAAACAAATTTTCTTCCAACTTTGCATCCTCTTATTTTCCCATTTTGAATAATGTCCACAATACCTTGGTAAAGTTCAACACGAATTTATTTTTGATTATTGCGAAAATCGTCTAACCGAACAGTTTCAATCTTAACATACATATCTACAACATATTGTTGAAATAATCTTCCACCGTGAAGCAATACAGATTTACCAAAAGACCTTATTTGTAATTTATAGGAATAATATTCTCAACAAGATACCTGAGTACGTTTCTTCGCCTGATTGAGCACTGTAAAATTCAAAGGAAAACCAAATTGAATACTCATTTGTAAGACCAAATACTGGAAAAATATAAAACCCTGCCAGATGATATATTTGCGAACCTTCATTCTCTTTTTCGATAAATTCAGTTGCAGTAGTTGTGTTGCAAAGAACATCATATGTCGGCATATGTTGAGGCTCGAAATATGTGCTTCTATGTCTCCCAATGTTTTCATGCCAAACAGATTTTTCATATGAGAAGAGTAATGGATACTGCAACGGATCATAACATCCATAATAATAGTGGACTTTATGTGAATAATTAGAATAGCTGTATATAGTGATATCACGAGCACGAACGTTAGAATTTTCATCATCTTCAACTCATATAGCAGCTACTTGAGATCATGTAAGTGTATTGAAAACTCTTTGATCAAGTTCTGGATCGCAACGTATTTGTATTTGATGAGATACAAATTACTCATATCACTTAAAGACCTAAAAAATTTACCGTATGGATTTGTTTTCAAGATTTCAATTAAAACAATCAAAGTAGATTCAATAAAGTTTGATGAAATTTTCATACGATTTTCAACTTCATTGTCTGTATCGTAAAAATATAATTGCATATATAAGAAGGCGTATCATTTTGTGGCATAAGTTTATTTATATAACGATGTACTTGTCCTTGAACTCTGAATGTGTAAATACATTTGTATGTTTTAAAGAGTTCTTTATCGTACTTCACACCAAATGAAGTGAAAGCAAAATGATTATTATATCCCCTTGCAATTTTTTTTGAATTTCGTACAATCAACTTTTTAAAATGTAAATAAGTTATACAGTTCAGCTGGTAAGTCACATATAAGAAGCTTAACTTTTCTATTAGAACAACGTAAACCTTTACTTTCTCTATAAAACTTGCATGTCTTACAATGTTTACAGGATGTAGAAGTTGGTAATATGAATGTCGTAGATGGTATGTTCAGTCCCTTAAAAGTTCATTCCAAATCATAATTCAAAATAATGTGTTTCTTGATTTGAAGTTGAAGTGTCAAAGTGCTAATGAATTGTTGATTCATGTAGTTGGACAACATCAGGAGAATTATTTTCAGATAACATATGGTCATTTCTCCTTTTATGATAAGCACTTTAATCTGTCTTTGAATTCGTTGTTGATGAATGAAATTTCTGTAAAACTCATTTTCACTTCTCAATATAGCATCCAAGTTATCAAAGGAATGATCTTCATAAACAGAAGTTTCCAAAATATCAACCACGATAGCAGTATTAACTAAGACAATGAGAGAACACTATTAGCATATCTGTTAAACCATTCACATAGGAAAATCAAAACTGTCTGTCGAGTATGAGAAAATAGTTCTAAAAAATCGTTCAAGAAATATTCAACTGTTTAAATTTTCTAACAATGTAATAATTATATAACATTAATTATACTTTGTAAAAATACAATACATAGAATTTGAATTTGAGCAACATGATTTAAACATTAATGAGAAACAAATTTGTGCAAAATTTTTAAATGATGGACAAACGTAAACTTTATTACGTAACAAATACAAACAACTGACCAAAAATATTGTAAATATAACCATATCAAGCTCTAGTAGTTCTCGCTAAAACAATAAGAAATTTTAACGTTAACTCTACGTTATGTTCTCTTTTGGTTATTTATTAAACATATGATTTTTGTATAATTTAATACAAAATTATAAAATTTAATTTCTACTTTGTCATTTGTGAACGTATATGAAGCATTATATATCCATCTTCTATTAAAATCCTTCTTCTATTAAAAGAGGGAATCCCTCATTCCCTATTAATTCAGGACGTATTTCTCTTTCCCATTTTATATCTACTGTTCTCCATATTTTATCTCCATTAATTAATTATTTTTCTCATTTTATCACCTGTCATTTACTGTTCAATTATGCATATTTTTTTATAGCAATCTACTACCCATTCATGAATCTTTTCAAAAGAAAAGGGTATTATGGACTTCTTTCTTACCAATTGTTGACTAATGAAAGACAAAACAGATGAAAATTAAATGAATAGTTTTATGGAGGTTGAAGTGATTTTTTTGTTAATAAAAGATATGTAGTGATTATTAATTACTAAAAAATATTTTTTCTTAATTGTAAAAGTAAAAAAAAAAAAATCCTGAATACCCTGTGCGCGTACGCAAATGAAAGTTGGAGTGATTTATGTAGAGGTAATATAGTAGAATTGGAAAAAAAAAAAAAAAAAAAGGGTAGACGTCGCAAGGTTGAGGGGGCACGCAATATAGTAGAATTGTGAAAAATGTAGACTTTAAGGGGGGTCGAGGGGGAAGCGCCCCCTCGTGGGGGTTACAAGGCAACGCCCCCGACGTAGATCAACCTAATTGATTTTTATGTATGTATAGTATTGAATATTTTCTAATTTTTGTAAGTTAAATAAGTTATAAATAAATGAAATTGTATTTATAATTTGTGTAAGTTGGCAAAAAGATAAAAAATAAAAAAGACAGGGTGTTGAGACATGGAAGGAATTTTGATTTTATTTATGTATAGAAAGAAGCAAAAAACTTAAAATGTTGCTCTCAAAATGAATTTTAATTTTTGTGTATGTGTTGAAGAGTTTATCTTTTGAAAATAAATTTTTTTTAAGCAAATACCAAAAATGATGAAGGTAGGAAAAAAATAATATATTTAATGGTAAATAATAAGAAAAACATAATTCACGGGGAGACTGGTTTGCGCGCACGGGGAAATCATCTCCCCGTGTGCGCACGGGGAAACGATTCCAAATTTTTTTTTTAATCTTTCAATTTCTTTTTTGTTGTAAATTTTTTTTCTCTTCCAACTTCCAATTAAAAAAAATCATCCGTAATTAATAATAATTAGACATTGTTTAACAAATGTTAAAGTATATAGTAAAAATTTAACTTTAAAGTGCAGTAAAAACAAAAAAAAAATTCCCGTGTGCGCACGGGGAAACATTTCAATTTTTTTTTAAATTTTCGAACTTCCAATTAAAATTATTGTTGTTATTTATTGAGTAGAAATTAAACTTCACAAACAAAGAAAAAAAAAATAATCAAACCAAATCAAATTTCAGTAACATAATAACATAACATAAATTGCAATTTCTTAAATATATATTGTTGTAAATTTATTTTTTTCTCTTCCAACTTCCAATTTTTTTTTTTTAAAATCATCTGCAATTAATAATAATTAGACATTGTTTAACAAATGTTAAATTATATAGTAGAAATTTAACTTTAAAATGCGGAGTCTTCACATATTTTTTTTTTCCACTTATTTTTTACGTTCTAACAAGAATACAAAATCATTATCTCTTGTAAACATAGATAAGCAATTCTATTCATTTAACCTAATATGCTTTCGAATTTATTCAGGAACATAGAGAAGCAACATAAATGTATTTACATACTAAACATACAAAAATATTACAAGCAAAATATACTTCCAAAAATCTTAAACATGGGAACATAATTCTGTTTAAATACTAAATATGCAAAAGTAATAGAAGGAGAAATAACTTTTACATAACTACTTACAGTGAAAAGCAATACACGGTAAGAAAATTTCAGATTTTTCTGCCTCAAGACTTTTCTTCTTCCTGCAAGCTGAAAATGACGACAATGAAGTAAAATAAATATTTTACTTCATATTTGCAACTAATATAAATAAATAAAACTGACAAGTAAGTAAGTTTCATGGTTCAAACGAAATTTCATGTATTTTGAGAATATAGAATGCATATACCTCTATTTTGTCGAAAACTTCCACCCAAGAATATAATTTAGCTCGCAGTTTTGCCGCTCTTACAACGCAAGAAGCCTATTTCCGATTTGAACTAATTTCTTGAGCGCAGCATAGATGTGAAAATCTTGGCAGTAAAAGGTGTACGAAAAGTTTTAATCAGTAAAGTAATTTGTCTCTCAATTTTGCATGAACGGTTATAAAAATGAAATTTTTTTCTTTTGCAATCTCAATTACTTTTGGGTGCTCAAAATTCTGGCAGTGAGTAGTGCTTTTGTAAGCTTAATCAAGATATTTTTTGTACAAAAAATATTGGAGGACGGTGGAGAATTGACGTAGCAAATTTTATTTTTTGTACAAAAAATCTTGGAAGACGATGGAGAATTTACGTAGTAAATTTGAAATTGATTTTTGTGAAACAAAGCGTGTAATTGTTGTTTATCTTTTGTCCACCTTTTTAGTATAGAGATCTAAACTCAATAGAAATTAGATATTAGTAGAAGTAAAAAGGTTGGTTTCTCCCCGTGTGAAAACCAACTCCCCTGTTTGAGTATTTTATTATTATTATTTTTTTACAATTTTGATAAAAATAATTCATTATCAATTAATAATCACTTTTAACAAATATATATTGATGTAGGACAATTAGAGAAATTGGACCGAAAATTGACAAAACGAGTTGTTTCGAAAAAACGGACATAACTTTTTGCACCAGTGTCAGAATTTTCCACCCGGTTGACGTCATTTTCAATCTTAAATTTACAGTTTAAGGCAGTTTATCGGGCAATTGAAGTTTTTTTTTGTTTTTGCGTTTCAATTGTTTTAATTAATTGAATATCCATTTTGATCTTTTTACTTAAACATTAGGGTTTCCAAAACGCTATTTGTTTCATGAATAATATAATTTCATTTTTTGAGGCTATATAAAAGAAAATTGGATTAATCGGGGAAAAAAATAATTCACTGCGAAACTACCCGTGTGTGCACAGGAAGTTTGATGCTCCCCGTGCGCGCACGGGGAGGTTGATTGATTTTTCTGCCACTTTTGTTTTTTTAAAACATTTTATCTCACCTGCGCACACTAAAATTGAATTTTATTTTATCTCTTTTTTTTTTTTTTTTTCTATAATGCCCTTTAGTCAACATAACCGGTTACAATAATTTAATTTGTTTAGGATGAACGGTGCAATACCAATTAGCTACAGCAGTGTGCAGTGGAGGATTCAAATGAACAGTAAATATCACATCCTTTCTTTTAAGGAAAAGGAGGATTATCAAGGCGAGGCCGATTCAGTCCACTCCAATGTTCAAACAAATCAAAAGACACAAATTACTCCACATATAAACAAGGTTGCGCCACGTTTGGTATGAATTAAAATTTGATTTTAATTTCAAATCAAAGTTAACAATGAATTTTAACTGCGCAATTTATGAAATCAATAAATTTTCAGTCTCACATTTATTAATTTTTATCAAAATTTATTAAAAAATTGATTTTTATCCATCAAACAGGACTCAATCTAAAGCGTCCATTCACAATTAAAATAGATTATCCAGTAACCGAAAAAAGGGTCAAAAACCAGTTCTAATGGTTAAACCGTTAAGGTATGACAAGTCGGGTCGGGCCCGTACGGGTTGGACCGAGTCATGCGTAACGTAAAGGCAAGGTTTCCACAACAAAGTCAAGCGAGAAGTTTCGAGTCACCATGAGAGAGAATCTTTTAACCACTCTCGTCGCACATTTTTGAGAGTCACGCGCTGATGGTCCCATAATTGTGCCTACTTTTTTTTGTTTATTACTATATTTATTTATACGTTAATTCATTAATTAACACTTCAACAAAATGGTAAGTGGTTGACCTAATTTTTTTGGTCTTGGAATCGTTATTTGTGAAACAAATAATTAATTGGAATTGGAATTAATAAAACCTATTTATTGGTATCTCTAAAATCAGTGTTCTAAAAAACTTAATACGTGGCAATGTATGGAGGCCAAGCTAAGAACTATGCGAGATTAGGCGAAGCTTATGCGTAAAAAAACGTAAAAATGCGCTTTCTTATTTTAATTTTTAATCAGTCAAAAAATCATTTAATAATTAAAAGTAATACTTACTAAATATTTAAAACAGATTTATAGAAACTTTATACATTTTTTCAAAGTTTCCAACAAAAAAGATAAGTTTTAAATTTAAATACAAAATAGTAAATAAATAGTATAAAAACTTAAATATTATCTAACTCTTTATTGGAGGAGAATTTTTATTTTATTTCAGTAGTTGTTTTAAATTAGAGCAAATTGAAGAAATTAGCCTTTAATAAATTTTAACTTCAAAGAATTGAAAAAAAAAATTAAAAATTTAAAAACCGCGCATACGTGCGCATAATTGCGCCTAGGAGCGCATTAGCTGGCGTTCAACGCTAAATAAGACACGTTGACAGTTGACCGCCAAATAAGTGGCTTGGAGCCAAGGTCACGCACTATATAGGACACTGTCTAAAATATTTACTTGAGCCTCATTGTGGGGATATATTACATTTATAAATAATATTTTTTTGGATAATGTGTAGTTGGAAAATAAGAATTTTTTTTCGATTTACATGTAAAGTTATTTTATTGAAAAATATGTTATTCAAAATGAATTTTGAAAAAAATAAAAATTTCTGAAAAAATGTGGTTCAAACAAGAGTTTAAAGTTAGTCTTATTGAAATAAAATTCTCTCATTCACAATTGTCCTCGATTTTATCTTTTCAACAACTTTGTAAATATATACCCAAATTTTATCTGAGAGACGAGTCCAATAGCTTAATTTGTTAAATTATACCAATTAACGATAAAGTCAAATGAATACAATTTTGAAATCGTCATAACATATCGTCTTTGTTCGATATGGTGAATCTTGCAAACAATTTCATAGATTAGTTCCGTAATTACCCTATAAAATATTTGTTCATATTTGTAAAAGTTGAATCAATAAATTTTTACCGATTGTAAAAGTCAAATTCACCTAATCGCATTTATCAATAGTATGTAATATCATACCTTATCGGCATCATTAAAAACATATATGCTATTAAAAAGGAAAATGATTTAAAAGCATGTAACCTACACACTAATTCAACGCGTACATCTCTATCTCTATCTGTATATAATGTATCATGTATGTATCACCCCTCGCGATCTTTAGACCGCTCTCCACCACCTAAACCCTGAATTAAGCGTTGAATTGAACCCTATCCGGTGGTCTTCTTCCTTGTAATGGCTGATCCGACGGTGGTCGCTGACCCTCCGACGCCCGTTACCGGCGCGAATGATTTTGATTCCGGCCTCTCTATGCCACCCCTTGATCCTTCGTTCTTTTCCGAGCAGCTGACCTCACCCTATAACAACGATAACAACCGAAACGACGACGTCTTAGACATTGATTTCGATTTCTCCTTCGACGATCTGTATCTTCCTTCATCCGACCTCGATGATCTCCTCATAAATCCCGTCGCCGACCCGATTCAAGTTCAACCTGAATCATTTAACAGCCAATCGGGATCCGGGACGGACCTGGAAAATCCATTCAGTGTTTTCAAGTCAACCTCGGTGGAATTACGTCATCTTTGTGATGGCATTAATGGGGATTTCTCCGGTGATCAGAGCTTGAATGGGTCTGGGGTTTCGAATTCTGAGTTGCTGGCTGCGGAGTCTGCTCAAATTTCTGGTTACCTTAACGTGCCGTCCCCGGAGTCGAATGGATCGAATCGTCGGAGCTCGGAGAATTCTGGTGGCGGCGTGAAGGGTTTGAGTTGCCTTTCGCCTGAATCCCCAGGTTCGGAGGATTCTGGCTCGAATGTCTCGGTGGAGTCGAATAATTGTGCCCAATCGGTAAACGTTTCTCCTAATTTTGACGGTAGTTCAATTGTTGATCAGAAGATTAAATTAGATAAATTAGCCTATGTTGATGTCAGTAACTCTGCGTTGAAGAGGAAAAAAGAGAGTGAAGATTCAACTAATACTAATATCGAGTCCAGAATTAATAAATATAGGAAATCTAGCAACAGTGTTGAAAATAATAATACCAATGGCTGTGAGTTGAGTGAAGAGGATGAGAAAAGGAACGCAAGGTTGATGAGGAATAGAGAGAGTGCACAATTGTCCAGACAAAGAAAGAAGCACCACATCGAGGAGTTGGAGGACAAGGTGAGGTTGATGAACTCGACAATTCAAGATTTGAACACGAAGATTTCATACTTCATGGCAGAAAATGCGACTTTAAGGCAGCAATTGGGTGGTGGCACTGGCACGGTCCTGCCTCCCCCAATGGCACCACCACCTCCCGGAGTGTACCCACATCAAGCAATGATGTATCCGTGGATGCAGTATCCCCCACCTTATGTGATGAAACCACATGGGTCACAGCCATTGGTGCCTATCCCAAGGTTGAAACCGCAACAGCCCGTGGCAGCACCAAAGCCAAGTAAGAAGGTTGATAAGAAGAAGAATGATGGGGTGAAAACTAAGAAGGTTGCTGGAGTTAGTTTCCTGGGATTGCTATTTTTTATAATGTTGTTCGGTGGGTTGGTGCCAATGGTGAATGTAAGGTATGGTGGAGTGACAGAGTCATTTACGAGTGGAGACACTTATGCTGAGGGTGGGTTTTATGAGAAGCATCGTGGAAGGGTTTTGATAGTTAATGGAACCGAAAATGGTGAGAAATACGGTGATGGGAGAGATTTTAATTGTACTAAGAGTTGTGGTTGGAGAGGTCACGGTGGTGGGGGGCAAAGTGCGGATGAATTTGCTCGTGTGGGCAATGGGAATGATCCTCTCATGGCATCTTTGTATGTTCCCAGAAATGATAAGCTTGTCAAGATTGATGGGAACTTGATTATTCATTCTGTTTTGGCGAGCGAGAAAGCCATGGCTACGCATAAAGATGACACAGCCAAGACAGGTGGTGCGACTGGCCTGGCTGTTCCCCGAGATTTGGCTCCTGCTATTCCTGTTCCTGGTGTTGGAAGAAATGGTGGAAGACTTCCTCACTTGAGAGCTCTGGATTCCAGTTCTGCAGACAGAGATCTAAAGTCTAAAGCAACTGATGGCAGGGTTCAACAGTGGTTCCGTGAAGGCCTTGCTGGTAAGCATTTTTCATTGTTACATTTCATGCTGTCTTTTTGATATATTAGCTATCTTGGCAGACGTCATTTAACTGCATAAATAGTAGATATGAGTTATGATAAAGGCTTTGTAATCTTCATGCTTCATCAACATGCTCCTGCTTTTGCTCGCATTGTTTTAAGATATTTCAACTGCCTTATGCCTACTGGGGATTGTATTTGATGGGGCCACTGTTTTGCATAATTTGAATCTGTTTCTAGGTGTTGGCGCTGATGGGTTACTTTCCATCGCATTAAAAGTTGATGCCAATTTCGTTGTTCAAACACCAATTCTAGTTCTGGAGTAATATCACTGTTTTTCTGTTTATTAAAAGTAAATGAGGTTGAATAATCATGAAAAAAAACTGCAGTACACATTTCTATAGCCTTCGCTATGTATGACTCAAATTTTCATCTGTGCATGTTCATGCAGTTCTGGTCGACACGTGTAGTTCCCAAATTGTAATGCTTTGTTGATTTCCTTCGTGCAGGGCCAATGTTAAGTTCTGGAATGTGTACTGAAGTGTTCCAGTTTGACATTTCATCAGCTTCTGCATCTGGAGCCTTAGTTAGAGCTACTGTGGGGAATATTACTGCAGAAGCTGAAAAGATTCAGAATTCTACGTACCACCGCAAGGGAAGAAATAGAAGAATCCTCCGCAGTCGCAGTCGCAGTCGCAGTATTCCCATTCCCCTTTCTGGAACCTCTCATAACATTTCTAAAGAACACGCAGAAAGGAATTCACAGAAAGAGAACTTGAATGGAAACAATTCAATTTCTTCAATGGTAGTTTCTGTGCTTTTCGATCCTAGGGAGGCAGGTGATGTTGATGGGGATGGCATGATGGGAGTGAAGCCCCTCTCTCGGATTTTTGTTGTTGTACTAATTGACAGTGTCAAGTATGTAACATATTCGTGCATGGTTCCTTTTAAGGGTTCGGGTTCTCATCTAGTGAGTACCTAGGAATGAGATACGGACAAAGGCGAGATGTATCTCTTGAAAAAGTTTTGTAGATATCCTCTTTAGAGCTTAGTTACATAACTTATATATGCCTATGTAAGGATAACTTTGGATATTCTCCTTGTGTGTATTGATACATTGTTTTATGGTCATTAATATGCAGTAATATAAAATTTATAGCTTCTAGTATGTTTGTATTGTATATTCTATTTGGTTGTAATATTTATATTGCCGAGAGTAATCAATAATGTGCTTCACCTTCAATGTCAAAGTTATTGCAGTCGAATTTTACTATGTCGAAGAAGAGAATACCATGTATTTTGGGTTCGTGTGTCTCTCTCTTTTCTCCAACTTATGATACACAGAATGGAGGTTCGTCCTAATACCATTCTTACAAGAGGAAAATATTAAGGTGATCTAATACATGTGTCGAGGGGGAAAAGTGTAGATGCTCCGCACATGTATCATAATGTTCATCTAGCATATTTCGTTCAACCTGTGATGCTAGTATTAGAGATGGGAGGATTCAATTCCACTCTCTCGTGAAAATTATAGCCAAACCCTAGCTGAGTCTATTGTTCGATTGATGGATGCAGTATAATAGAATGAGTCGAGCATGGTACTGTTTATAATTATCGACATCTACAATGCATAATAATTATATACGCCAACCAAGCAGTCTCCTAAGAGTACTAACACAAGTCATTTCGACTATCACATTTGATAAAGTAAACCCTCCTTTCTTAGTTGTATTCCAATAGAAGCATATAGATCCATAAATAGATATGTATTCATGAAACTGCAGTTTGTTCACTAGTTACAAATAGTTTATATCTCGATGACGTGTTTAGGATACTCCATACAAATCAAAAGTTGAATGGCTTAACAGTTTTCTCGTTCCACAGTGAATCAAACTTCAAAGGAATCAAGCATAGCTTTCAAAGTTTTCTGCGATGACGGCCACTGCTTGTCATTAGCGCTTGCCACAAAGAGGATGACCGTGTTTCCCTTTGCTGTTGCCTTAGCAAGATTGTGTGATCCTGTGAGAGCATACGGAGTCTCTAGAATGTATTTATAGTACTGCATGCACAAAAACAGAATATGTTTGAGCTGGAGAAAAGAGAATAGATAAGACAACGGATTTGAAAAAATAGGACCATACGAAGAACTAAAGGTTAGAAAATCATACAGTTTGATCACCGTGTTTCTCAACAGAAGTCTCGAGGAGTTCATCTGGGTCCAATGTATTTCCCGTGACAAAAGGTCCAAGGGAAGCAATGAGCTTATCAGGACTCCCAATGTCTTCAATTGTCGCATTGGGTTTGTTCGTCAGGCGTATCAAAGGAGAGGCTACCACCTGAACCTTTCCCTGTTTTTCATCTTCAAATTTTACTTCGACCCAAGGCTCTGCGCACTTGGGTTGGCAATAATTTCCCGATAGTATGTTGGCTACGCGTAGTTGTTTCCAAGTTGGTGGAAGGATAAACTGGTATGGCTGTACATTTCCTGCAGACAACTAGATTCAGAGTTTCATAAGCATATAGAAAAGGAACACCAAATTCATGAAGACTTAGCATATAGAATCCTTGGTTGCCAGTCTTTTCGATTTATTGCTAGCTACTCGAAGATCTAAAGCATTAAGAATTTTAGAAGCTGCATGCTGCATTAGTTTTGGTCTATCCCTCCCTCTCATGACGTTCTGCAGAGAATGCTTTGCTCTAATGAAGAGGAGCCTCTTTAGTACCTTTTCATATACAAAATTTGCAGCCCTCTGATACTAGTTTTTGAATGAACCGATCAACAGGAAATGGAGCTCAATCCTCCATTTTTATATCAAAAACTTATCACAGAAAATCTCAAAATTTCAACATGCAAATCCTAGATAAATGCAAGTTCCCTACACGCAAAGGATATCATTCATTAGATATATAACCCCATTTGCAGATAGTTATGTAGTCGATATTAAATGAAATCATAAAACATATTTTAATACCTAAAAGTGCAGAAACAGGAATGCTAATTCTGCATGGACCTTAGCTGATGAAATTATTAAGCATCGGTCGTGACATAATGCTGATATTATAAGATACATTCCATAAGGAAAGAATTTGACAAACTAAAAGTTATCTACTTTTTTCCTTTCCCTCATTGAGAGTGAAAGAGCAATCAGATCTTTCACCGATACTTCCAAGTGCTTTCATCTCTCCTAAATGCACAGTTTGAGTTTCCTACTTCTCTACGATATCCAATAATGCTTCAAAGATTGTCCCCCCCTATATTTTCAATATCTGATCTGGGAAATTGTGACAATCATAGACATTTGATCATAACCATATCACCATTTTCTTTCTTCATAAAATGGAATTATTAGCCAAATAGAAGAACAAATACGATAGATGATGTAACACTAGCAATTGTCAGCGACCTCAATGAAAGGATGGATGAAACATGTTTAGAAATGCTAGAACAGTTTTTTAAACTTCTCTGAAATACTTAATCTTGGAAAATGAGGATCTATCCCAAAGGTTTATGTTGGTAATACGATTATTAGTGAAAGTAGGGCTAAACGACATCCATTTATTGCATTTTCAAGTTACTTGACATGGAAGTATATGCTGCAAGCATGTATAATATTGATTGCCATGAACTGTCTCTAATACTAAAAAATGACTACTGACAAAAGAAAAGACCCTACATAAACTTAGTGGTATTGTGAAAGACTGAAAGTCAACCCAGCTTAAATGTTTTCCCAATAGCAAATTGGAAATTATACATTGGTGTTTTACACATTCTATAATTGCTGTATATATACTATAACCGTGTTAGGTATGGTCGTTTCTTTGAGTAGCAGCAAATACACCTATAACAAACCGAGTCTTGTTCCCAATAAATTTGGAGTTGGTAAATGAATTCTTCTTCACCATTACTCCGCATTGCTAGATCTAGTGGAATCTCCAAAGCAACTGGGTTCTTATGAACGAGTCTCTTTAACTCCATGCAAATCATGTCACAAATAGTCCTTCCCTTAGTGTATAATATGATCATCTTATCATACAGAATTCCTGTAGCACTTATCCATTTCATCCAATCCGCTATAATTTTATGCATTATATCCTCTTCATTATTAATAATTGACCCTAAATCCTAAACCAGTCACTTTTGCGGACAACACTCATAGCATGTATTTTATCTTGGTTCTTGTCAACTTAAACCTTTAGATTTCAAAGTAATCCTTTCATAATTCGAACTTGAGATTTAACATACTTTTAGTCTCCACTATATTGGTAGTTTTAGATGTTGATGTTAACCAAAATTATGGTTTTTAATTGTTTATTGACATCACCACTGTACAAAGAACAAGGAGTCCAAAGAAAGAAAATGAGGAATGCTACTGTTACAGGAAAAAAACTTCAGTAAAAATAACAGAACACACACATGGAGGGTGGACCACATTTTTTATAATAATATTTTACTCACGTGGGCACTCCCATGTGAGTATTCTGTCAATTTTACGGATGGAATAATTCTGTACAAGTGGATAAATTGAGGAGAGTGTATAAAGGCACTACTTTACAGTAAAACTTACTGAAAATGTACACAATTTCCATAGTATGCACATTGGATTCCTCTTCATGATAAACGTATGCAATTTTTACAAAGGAGTCACAATGAGACTTGATTTCAAGACCACGCGCGCCACTTAAATCACAGCATAACATAGAATTGCAAGAATGTGTATAGACAACTCAAGTAAACATATTTCGATCAATTATCATTATGATACAAACATTACCTGCACGAAGAGCAGGGGTATCTTTAGGGGTGGCTTTGAAGAGAACGAAAGAAGGGTCGACCGTCGACTTAGGGAGGTAAGACCCCACTTCAATTTCCTTTGCCTGAGAAGGTGGAGGCGGAGATATCACTAGTGGCACTAAAGCAAGCGATCCATTCAAGAATTGCCTTCTTGAAATAGAGGTCAATTCTTTGAAACTTTGATGGGGATTTAGAGCAAGTTTAGAAGAATTTGAGTATATAAATACGGGTTTTGAGGTTGGAGTTGTGGCGGAGAAAATGGTGGAGACTTGTGGCGCCGAAGCTGCTGCCATTATTTTGAGGTTGAGAGTGAAGGAGATAGTGGGATTTTGTGATTTAAAGAGGTGGTTAAGACAGTTGGGCAGCTGCTTTTGTTATCCACATTTTGGATGAGGTTTGGTTTGGGATACGCCTCTTCCTAGGAGAGTTAAATTAACATTTATATTTCATTTTTTCAACTTTTCAAGGTAAGTGACTTAATCGTGACTTCATTCATGGACGCTAACTATTTTAGTTTGGAACTTATCGAGTAGTTGGAGCGATTGCGATCTCATGCCCAACTCAAGTTGTTCAATAGGAATGTCGTAAGTTATTAGACACGTACTATTAGTTGTACTTGCATTACAAAAGAGTATCATCGTTGTCTTCTACCTAAAATCCTATGTTTTCGTTTACGTAGAGTTTGCTATCCATGTAAGTGAAAGGTTTGTTGAGGGGTGTGAGAGTTGTGTTTCTCAAAACACTGTTAAATTGGTGCCATTTGTGTCAATTGCCTTAACTAATTATTTTTTGCATGAGCTGCTTAAGTGGCGACCATTTACAAGTAACTATGTCAACAAGCCGAGTCGAGCCCGAGCAAAAAAAAAAAAAAAAAAGCTTGAGCTCATCCAGAGTCTTAGAGGACTGAGCCAACTCGAGATTTTTTGTGTTATATATATATATATATATATATATATATATATATATATATATATATATATAAGGTTGTCTTTGCAGGCAACCCTTTTAAAACATTTGAACTTTAATTTTTTTTTTATGGGCGGCTCGCGCCGACCCCTAAAAATGGGGTTTGGCCCAAGCTTCGGCTCGATGTAACCAAGCTTGAGCTCGAGCCGTCGAATTTTTTTGCCATCCCTATTTACTGGTAGCTGAGTCTTTCGCAAGAATTGTGCTAGTTTAAACTTATGCTGACTGTTGGATGAAATCAAGGGCTGAGATCTATTCTTGAAGATAATATCGTCTGTACAATTTACTGTTGAGGCTTTACTTTCATTCTTCTGGACTCTTCGTTTTCTTTCTCCTTTGGCTCCTTCGTGTTGAGTCTGTAACTTTTTCATCTTGTTGAGTTCTCTGTAATTTGCTCTAGAGGTGGATATTGTGTGTAAAATCAAGCCTGAAAGAGTGGCTGATTTAGTGTAGGTTATCTCTAAGGGTCTGTTTGATTGACGATATTTTTCCTGGAAGTAGAAAAATATTTTCCTACTTCTACTTTTTGATTATTTGATATGCTAAATTTTTCACGAAAAATGTTTTCCTCCTTTTTTCTAGGTACAACTCTTTGATGTACAAATGGTGGAAAATGTTTTCCCACCTATCCAACTTTTTTTTTAGCAATGGCAACCAATTCTATCAACCATTGTAAAAAGAATTTTCATTTTTGTTGACAATTTCTATGCAAAACAAAGTCAAACGAATATGGTAATTTTTTCTAATTGTTTAAATTTTTTTTTTACTTTTTGGTAATTGGAACAAATTCTAAACCCAATAGTAGAAAATATTATCACTTTAATGGACAATTTCCATAAAAAAGGAAGTCAAACGAATTTCAAACTTTCAACATTTTCCATTGAAAATTATACCAATCAAACACACTTAAATACAATTCCCCGTAAAACAAGTTCTAGGCAAATATTTTCCCTGGAATTCGTTTTCTTTCCACCCTATTTTCCATGGTGCAATCAAACGGACCCTAAGTGTTCAGCAGTTCAGGTGAGATATGTGAGTTTGAACTTTCTATTTATGCGAGATCTTATGATCGATAACCAAAATCTTGTACTGAGTGGTTCACCGTAATCTTTCTCTCTCTGGAAGGTGGTTTTGCACTAGTGGAACGAGTTGTTCCTGAGCCCAGATTAAGCCGTTTGGCTGAACTCTTAATTCGTTCATGCGTTAGCAATTCGACTGTGAAGTGTCTTCATAAGTAAATCCCAACAAGGTGCTTTACGTTGAGCAATGCTTGGTGTATAGAAAATATTTTTTACAGAAAACTTACATACACACACATTGGTGGGTTCCGCATCAATAAAAAAAATACACCCACCCACCCCACCATTGTGTGTGTAAATCTTCTTCCCTTACGTTTGACTGGTTTGAGTGAGAGGAACTCTTGAATGCCATTCAAACTCTTCGTGTCAATGGTACGTTTTCTATTATAACTAGTCAGAGGCACGTGCCGTAGTATAGTTGACTATGTAATATCGTTGACAGATTTTTTATTATTTTTGGAGATATCACTAATTAAATCTTATTTAGCAAAACTTCTTAAATAGAAAACCTTAAAGTTGCAACCAAAAATAAACAAATTTAAAAAAAAAAAAAAGAAGTTAGAACCAAAAAGAGAAATTATTCATCATTAACAACCAATATAAATCAATTCAAATTTAAAAACACACATACACTAACAAACTACCAAAATATTGTTGTTTCTTCTTTCTTCATCAATTTTCTTAAAGTACAAACATTTAGAGGCCTTGTATATCACATTTTAAGTTTTTTGAGGGTGTGTAGAAAAAAAAAATTAACGATTATGATTTTACGTTTAATAATTTAAGATAATTTTTATATTTAAACTTAATTGAAACTATATTTGTTATTATCACATTTTAAGTTTTTTTTAAAAAAATTAAATCGATCCAAATGGATATTCATATCGTGAAATATCAAATCAAATGTTCTTGGAAAAATAAAGTTCGAAAAATGGATATTAGAATGAGGTTGAGATTGAAAAGAAATATAAACAATTACGATTTTACGTTTTACAATTAATGTAAAATTATTTTTTATGTTTAAAATTTATCGACCATATATTTATCATGGCCGCATGTTAACATTTTCAACAAATTTTAAATTGCTTAAAACACATATTTGTAACTTAAAATATTAAATGAAACGTAAAAAAAAAATATTGGAATGAGGTTGAGATTGAAAAATAAATAAATAAACAATCACGACTTTACGTTTCACAATTAATGTAAAATTATTTTTTATATTTAAAATTTATCGACCATATATTTATCATGGCCACACTGCAACATTTTCGACAAATTTTAAATCGCTTAAAACGGATATTTGTAACTTAAAATACTGAATAAAACTAAAAAAATGACTTAATTTAAGATAAAAACTAAAGAAAATAAAATTGAGAGAAATTGGTGTGAGTATGAGTGTTGATGGTGGGTAGAAAAGAAAAATTAACGATTATGATTTTACGTTTAATAATTTAAGATAATTTTTATATTTAAACTTAAGCGACAATATATTTATTATTATTACATTGTAAGTTTATTTTAAGAAAAATTTAATTCGATCCAAATGGATATTCATATCGCGAAATATCGAATCAAACGTTGTAGGAAAAATAAAGTTCGAAAAAAGGACATTGAAATGGGATTGAGATTGAGATTAAAAAGAAATATAAACAATCACGACTTTACGTTTCATAATTAATGTAAAATTATTTTTGATATTTAAAATTTATCGATCATATATCTATCATGGACGCACTTCAACATTTACAATAAATTTTAAATCGCTTAAAACGCATATTTATAACCTAAAATAATGAATCGAAAAAAAAAAAAAAAAAAAGGCTTAGATTTTTTAGCCGAGCTGACTCGGACTTGCAGCTTGTGAACAGTAATTTCAAAACTCACTCTTTTATTACATGTAGGATGTAGGATAGGAAAATAAAGACATAGGAAGGATAATAACCATAAAAACTCATAAAACATAACTATGAACTCGAGCTACTATTTCACGAGTTGGATCTTAACTCAATTGCACACAAAAGTACCGAATGCAAAATCAATCATTGAAATGAAAGCCAGAAATTAATGAATTATTGTAATGATTGTTGCTTTATAACTGTGGATTTCGACTTTGCTTCAAGAAAGAATGTCTGCTATAAAATCCCAATAGAACAGCAGGAATAATATTAATTGTAGCCGTACTTGACATAAAATACATCGAAAATGATGCACATATAAATCTCAAATCTAAAGAAAAACACCAGAAAAGGTTAAGATTACCCAAAAAAGGATTCAAGTTCAACCCACATTTTCTCGAGTAAAGGAAAGAGAATTATGGGCTTCTCAGCGTCTGATTACCGTAAGAATCAAGATTCTGCTCTTTCAGGTAAAAGAGGGATCTTTTATAACTTTTCTTGAATTTTTTGATTAAAAAATTTCTTTCTTGATGATTGTGTTGCTTGTATATTTCTATTTATATGCTGAGCCCATTTAAGTATACAATCTTCTATTTTGTATTTAGTCTAATGGAGTTTTTCTTGATGAAAATGATTGATAGATTTTATCAACGAAAAACCACTTGTAAGACCTTTTTTTTTTTTTTTTTTTTCTTTTTTCTATTTTTTGGATATTAATTTGGGGGTATTTAAGAAGAAAATGGATCTAAAAAATGGGCACCCAAAATCTTCTGAAAATAGGTACTTGAAGCTTCTTTCCATAATGGGTTTTTCTGTATCACCATTTCTTGTAGTTATTATTGTTGCTCAACGAAACCTTACATCAATCTGGGTAAAATTTTGCTTATACACTTGCATTCGTTTTTTTAAAAACTGGGGATATACGTTTTTAAGCAGGTATGTGTTTTCATTTTTGATGTTGAGAATCTTGGTTATGTTAGGAGTATTAATTTACTGAAGTATCTTGCCTTTGACTATCACGGGTTTTGATTAGAAAAATGAGTGCTAAAATGAAGATGAGACCAGCAGTGGAGAATGGCGAGGCAGGCGAGGACTTCGTTCTAAGTATCATGGTCAGTAATGGGGAGGATTTGGGACCTATGGTCCAACTTGCTTTTGAGACGGGGAAGCTGGAAGCCATTATGCAACAGCTTAAGAATGTAGTGAGAAAAAGAAGAAGTTGAAATTGAGGAGCTTTGCAAGATCCATTATGAGGATTTTATACTTGCTGTTGATGAGCTTCGTGCTGTCTTAGTTCATGCAGAAGAGCTGAAAAGCGAGCTTGCAAGTGAGAATTTTAGGTTACAAGAGGTTGGGAGCGTCCTACTTTTGAACCTTGAAGAACTTCTCGAATCTTATTTGATTAAGAAGGATGTTACTGAAGCCATTAAGATGTTAGCTTTGGATATTTGTTTGAAGTGTAATAACCATACTTCAGAAGGTCGGTTTTACTGGCTTTAAAAGCTGTTGATCAGATTGAGAAAAATTATTTGAAGAATATTCATGTGAAGGCACTCAAGATGCTTATTGAGAAGAGAATACCGTTGATAAAGTCACACATTGAGAAGAAGGTATGCAGCGAGGTTAATGAATGGTTAGTTCACATAAGGAGCGGTGCGAAGTTTATTGGGAAAACTGCTATAGGGTTTGCTGCATCTACCAGTCAGAGGGATGAGGATACGCTGGCTTGTCAAAGGAAAGCTGAGGAACAAAGTTGTTTGGTTTAGGAGATTTCGCTTACACATTACATGTTGAGGAAATTGATGAAAATTCTGTTCTAAAATTTGACCTCACGCCTCTTTATCAGCATATCACATTCACACTTGTCTTGGAAATCAAGAGCAGTTTTGTGACTATTATTACAAAAATAGGTTTCTACAGCTGAAGTCAGATTTGCAAATATCCTCTGCACAACCGTGTTTCGAATCCCATCAGACCTTTTTGGCTCTAATTGCTGGTTATTTTATTGTTGAAGATAGGGCCTTAAGTACTGCCAGTGGGCTGCTCTCACCAAATCAGCTCAAGATGACGTGGGAAACAGCTGCGGCTAAAATAACTTCAATCTCGGAGGAACAATTTTCACATATGGATACAGCAAACCATCTCCTCCTGGTGAAGGATTATGTAACTCTTCTTGGGGCAACTGTTAATTACTTGTCTTATGGGGTGCAGATGAACTTTTTTGAAATTGTGAGGAAGTACCTGGACAAACTCTTGATTGATATCCTAAATGAAGTCATGCTTGACACAATGCATAGTGGCACCATCGGGGTCTCTCAAGCAATGCAGATTGCTGCCAACGTAGCTGTTTTGGAAAGGGAATGTTACTATTTTCTTCAGCATGCTGCCCAACAATGTGGGATTCCTGTCAGATCAGTTGATAGTCGTCAAGGTAGCTTGACAGCCAAGATTGTACTTAAAACTTCAAGGGATGCTGCTTATCTTCCTCTGTTGAGTCTTGAAAACTCCAAGTTAGATGAGTTTTTGTCACTCACAGAAAATGTAAATTGGAATTCTAATGATGTACCTCAGCATGCAAATGAGTACGTTAATGAGGTTGTTATATATCTTGACACACTTATATCCACTGCGCAACAAATTGTGCCTTTGGATGCTTTATATAAAGTTGGGATTGACGCTCTTGAGCATATTTCTAACTCTATTCTGGGAGCTTTTCTCAGTGATAGTGTAAAGAGGTTCAACACAAATGCAGTCATGAGCATCAACCATGACCTAAATGCATCAGAATCTTTTTCCGATGAGAAGTTTCACAGTACTGGATTGCATGAGATACACAGTGGAGGGAGCTTCCGAAGTTGCTTGATAGAAGCCAGACAATTGGTAAACCTTCTCTTGAGCAGTCAGCCTGAAAACTTTATGAATCCCGTGATAAGGGAGACGAACTACAATTGTCTGGACTATGAAAAGGTGGCTACTATATGCGACAAGTTCAAAGATTCGCCTGATAGGCTTTTTGGAAGTCTTTCAAGAGGAAACTCAAAGCAAAGTATCCAAAAAAAGTCCATAGACGTGCTAAAGAAAAGACTGAGGGATTTCGTCTAAGAGAGCTTGGATATTTTTATGGCATAGAATTAACTAGAAATATCTATTCTTTTATCTTTCTACGATTATGTGGATTCATTCTATTCAAGTCTCTCCCCTAATAAAATAGTATGGAAGAAACTTAATTTAAGACTGAGGTTCCATCTTAAAAAGTCAGTCTTATGAAGAGATGTAGTCCAAATCCCTATAAGTTGGTCCATATTTTCATTTTTATTCGACGTGAGATTTTATCCCTTAACATAAATAACAATGATAATTTTTTTTTTTAATCTGGATTTTTACACATATGGAATGCCTGTATATGGTAATTGATGAGGTCTTTTTTTATGTGTGCGTGTCTTTGTAGGTGTAGGTTGAGGTGTATCAATTGAAATTGTGATTATTGGAATATAGGAGGGTCTGATATCAGTATTACGTTTCAAACAAGTTGAGATGCACACTATGTTCCAAGTAGATAAAATTATGTATATGTTGTATGACTAAAGTAAAATGTGTCACGATTCTTTATTTTTTGCGAGTTCATTTGATTAAAAAATATCCATGAAATAACGCTTACCGATCTTCTGGAGCCCTTCAATAAATTCAACCAAATATTTGAAAGGATTTGATTTTATGCAATGATCTACCATTATTGTTGGATATGAACCTTAGACAAAATTACAATTACCATAGTGTGCTATAAGTGGGAGTCCCTGTTTCAAATCAAATGTCATCCACCAATAGTGAGGTTAAATGAATATTTCTGAACTCTAATTTAACAGTTGACATTTTCAAATCTTTTTGTCTTTAGTCCAATTAGTACATGTTTGATACGTAATATTGGATTCGACTAAACTACATTTCTACCTAGTCTTACTCTTCCCTACCAAATATGTCCTTTGTTGATGACAGCTTCCATGTTACTTTACGTAGAGACAAAGCGTTGACGATGAAGTCTTCGTATTCTACGGCTGCAGAGATGAGCCTAACTTGCTAGGTTAGATAGGAGTTATGAATCTTAAACTTTTCATGCACAAAACCTATTGAGAATAGAATGAAAGATCAAAGTTTGGAGATTTCTAATAACCACCTTAAATCACACAGATAAATGAGGCTTGTGGCACACTTACGATGTTCATTGCATGATAGCATCCCGGGAAGATGCTATTGAGGATCATTTCTTACGCACTCTTAACTTTGCTTGCCGATGGATGTTTCTGGTGGCAGTAAGAATCGTTTTATATGGCTCTTCAGTATGTCCTGAAGTTCTCTTTAATGTGTTATTCCTTGTTTATATGTTAGAATTTCCTGTTATTCTAATGGAAAAACAAAAATATCATCAACTTAACCTGTGAAATAATGTGGAGCAGTGAGAAATATTATCGTCTGTTGTATCATTCAATGATCATCCTTATGGAACAACTGCTTTATAAATTAAAACTGCATATTTGTATTACAGATTGCCTATGGTGTACTACTGTATTTTCATCAGGCAACTGGTGATGTTAGTTGTGCAATTACATGATTCTCCATTTTCTTTCTTATTCTTGGAACAGGTGATATTTAGGAGTTCTGAGTTTAAGGCCGTATTTGTTCTGCCAATGTATATTTCTTGTTCACAATCGTGTTTATACTATGTTCCTAGTGTAAGTGTTATGCCCTAGGTCCAATCAACTTTGGACATAATCACTTTTAATGTATATATAACCGATGCATATATATGGCAAGATCTATTATTTAATTCATTTAATATTCTAATTAATTAAATAATAGAATCCGTAAATTCAAGTCTTGATGATTTGTTAATCACAAGGAGTTGTGATTGTGAGATACAAATTATATATGACTGAATCTTAAATCGTCCGTGGTCGTATGTAATAACAAGATAAGGATATCGTTATTATGGATAGACCATCACGTGTGGCATTTCTTACTTATGAAGTAAGTAGTTGATCTTACAAGCTAAAGTGTGGAGACACTTGAATGAACACGTGAATGTTTTGTTATAGAACAAAACATTGGAGACCCGCCGAGAGATTCCACATGGAAAACTATCTGAGTGTCAGTGGTTAATCTCTAACGTTCGGTAGTAAATTGGTCCTTTGACTTGAGGTCATCATAGTGCCTTATGTGAGGACAGTCATGCTTTGGTGATGTCGGATGTTGCTCTGTCAAGGGTCGCTAATACGGCATCGTTCGGGTATATCAAGAATCATATGAAGGTTGTGAATAATCAATAGAGGATTCGTCACTCTTAGATAGTAAGAGATTATGATCTACATTTCATCCAGTTAAGTTGATAACGAAATCCTTGGCCAAGGTGAACTCATAAGTCGGAAAAGAGTTTTCGACTTACATTGACTTAAAATAGGATAAAAGATATGATCGATAATTGAGATTGACACACGTCCATATCTCGTAATTGATCGGATCATATTGACGAAGGGATTATAGTTTCACGATAAACGAACAAGTTTGGTTTTGTCATGTCACGTGACATTTCCCGTCACATGTATTGCCCTGACACATTGCTAGATGTCAATCTGGGACAACGAATGTAAATTGATGATAAATTAAAATAGGTATTTTAATTTATCAGTTTTGATTAGATCAAAATAATAATTCACGTCGTTAGACATCGTGATCGGGAACCTAATGGGTCACACACAAAAGAGAATCAGAAGAATGAGATTTACCAATTAATTAATTGACAAATGTTGGATAATTAATTAATTGGGTTGCTTATTAATAGACCCGAATTAATTAACTGGATTAATTAATTCATGGACCGGATTTAATTAATTTGATTAATTAAATGTTGGACCGGGTTAAGTTAAGAGATGGGCCAGCCCGTTTGGACTTATATTAATAGGCTGTTAGGGTTTGAAAACAGAGATGAATTATTCATTATTCTTTCTAGCACAAGAAAAGAAAACTCTAGCCGTCATTCTTATTCTCTGTGTGGATCACCATTGGAGGCTGGACAATTGGACAGCTTGGATTGTAGATCCTGATCATTGGAGTTCGTGAATCAGCAAAAGAGTTTGCAGAATTCATCAAGGTATTATTCTAAACACAGTTTTTATCTAAACACAATGTAGATCCTTGTTTGGGAATCGAAATTTGCTTTACTTCCGCTGCGCATGATTAAGTAGGTTCCCAACAGTGGTATCAGAGCCTACTTTGTGTTTGTTAGAAATTGTTCTTGCATGTTAAGACAATCAAAAGTTGATTGTTATTCTTGTTTCTAGCAATTTTTGAAAAATTGTTTTTCATCTGTAAAATTTATTTTGAGATCCGAAAAAAAATAAAAATAAAATGGTGGAAGGCGGCGGTGGCGCGGTGGTGGCACGCACCACCGCGCCCGAAGGAGGTGCAGCAGCGTGCGGCTCGCTGCAGCACGCTGCTGCACGATCTGCAGCAGTAGCAGGCGCTGCTCAACAGCGGCGCCTGCTGTCCAGTTGCAGCGGCTAACGCTGCCGCTGAAATCGCAGCGGCAGCGTCGCCGCTGCGCTGCAGCTCCTAGCAGCAGCTCGTTTGAGCTGCTGCGGGCGGCGGGACACAGCCGCTTGACAGCGGTGGTTCCCGCCGCAGCCGGTGTTCCCTGAGGAGGAAGCGCCGGCACCGGACTCCAAGAAAAATGGGGGCGTTTTGATTCTAGGGTTTCAATCGGGTTTTTTCGATTGAATTGGGGACGGGGGCTTCTCCTGTAATTTACGAAATTTCGGGGCCCAACCTACAATTATTGATAAGGGTTAAGTTTGCAAATTTTATAAGGGGACTTGTTCTGCAATTTATGAAATTGGAAGGTCCTGATTATAATTTTAACTTGGGTCAATTTGTAATTTTCAAAAGGAGTTTTGAATTTATATATTAAAATGGTTTTAAATTAAATTTTAAAATAGTTTGACTTTAAAATTTCAAATTTGACCCATTTAAAATTTTATTTAAAATTGACGACTTTTTATATTTTCGTTAAAATTGGATTTTAACTTAAATATTAAACTTTTGACCCTAAATTGAATTTTATTTTAGTTAGGAGTTTTATCCTAAATTAAAATGTTAATTCAATTAATTAGAGTTGGACTCTAATCTAATATTTAATTAAAATTCGATTTTAATTAAATTATATCACCCTAATATATTCTTAAAATTAGAGTTGGACTCTAATTTGACATTTTAATTGAAATTTGATTTTAATTAAATTGTCTCCCCCTAAAACTTTTCTTAAAATTAGATTTGGACTCTAATTTGGTATTTAATTAAAATTTGATTTTAATTAAATAAGTTCGCCCTGATATCTTGGAATTGGAGTTTGACTCTAATTTTGTATTTATTTAAAATTTGATTTTAAATTAAATTTAATCGCCTTAAGTTTTGAAATTAGAGTTGGACTCTTATTTGATATTTAATTAGAATTCGATTTTAATTAAATTATCTTATTTTAAAACTTTGAAATTAGAGTTGGACACTAATTTTATATTTAATTTAAATTTGATTTTAATTAAATAGTTCCGCCCTACAATAGTGGAATTAGAATGCGATTCTAATTTGGTATATAAAATTAAAATTTGATTTTAATTAAATATACCCGCTAATTAAATTAATTAATTAGATTAATTAATTATTTCATTGATCCGATTCATTTGTCTAAATTAGTTTAGACGACTTTAATTGCTAGAAATTTGAAACATGTTTGCATATAATATTAGATATTATATAGGAATGTATTTGT
The DNA here is from genome assembly GCA_019097785.1 of Fraxinus excelsior. Taxonomy (NCBI): domain Eukaryota; kingdom Viridiplantae; phylum Streptophyta; class Magnoliopsida; order Lamiales; family Oleaceae; genus Fraxinus; species Fraxinus excelsior. Next base: position 2,030,951 of record CM032630.1, read on the forward strand.
ATGATGAATGTTCTACTAGTGGATGATTATGGACTTGACCATGTGGATGTGTTGAATGGTTAGTTTTATTCTTATTGTTATTATGGGCCTGCGAGCTCTAATTTATTTTGGACCTGCGAGTCCGTTATTATTATGGGCCTGCGCGTCCAATATTATTTAGGCCTGCGTGCCAACTAGTATAGGATACAAGTTGCAGCTGGACTAATTGAAAATACAAGAAGAGGAGGAGATGGAGCATTGTATGAATCAATGCTATACCCTCTAGGAACTGACCAACTAATCTTCCTTATGGCTCGGGAAGACTAGATAGTATAAGTCCATAATCGTCCACACTATTATATGTATGTTTATTTGCATACTAGATGTATAATAAGATATATATAATTATTACGATGAGACGATGAGACATTTGCATGCAAAACCCCTCGCTAAAAATATTAAGTCAGTTTCTTATTCGCCTTCCATCATTATAGTGAAAAACTAGAATCCTAAATCGATCTCAGCTTGTTGAGTACACTCAAGGCTGGTCTATTATGGATATGTTTGACACTATGAAATATTAGATATTTCTGAATGATGGGTTTGACTTAACTAAAATTTATCTTTTGTTGAGTACACTCAAGGAGATGAATTTTAGAGGCATGTTAAAATATTAAGTCATATTTATATTAGCCTTCCATCATTATAGTGAAAAACGAGAGTCCGAAATCGATCTCAGCTTGTTGAGTACACTCAAGGCTGGTCTATTGGGGATATGTTTGACACTATGAAATATTAGATATTTCTGAATGATGGGTTTGACTTAACTAAAATTTATCTCTTGTTGAGTACACTCAAGGAGATGAATTTTGGAGGCATGTTAAGCTAACGCATAAGATGTGTGAAGACAAAGAGTTGTCAGCTTAATGATCTGGGAGTTGTATGGAGATACAATTGATAATAGTATCTACCCAAATGTTTTATTAAAATTTGTTGAGTACACTCAAGGTTTTAATATAATAAATGGGATCCCAGCCCACTGGGAATCAAGTATGGATTCCATAAATTTATGTGAGAGGGTCATAGATTTGAGTTAAACATTGGGAGGGAAATTAATTTAATAAAAGACCATATTAAATTAATTGATGCATTTTATACATTATTCTTTTACTTTTCGTTTTTTACATTTATTGAATCTTGAGTAACCATATGTATTTGAGCGGCATATTGTATGCCAACAACCAAACCAAATTTTCTTGATTGGCACCACAATCTGAGAATTGTTCTCATGCATGATAATTGATTATGTCCTTGAGTAACCCTTTCCAGAGACACTCGTTGATGACTCGATAAAGGAAGAGGTGGCTGCTATAATAAACACAGTGATGACGATAGTACTGCAACATGTGTGATGTTTGCGACTATGTCACCTGAGTTACAAAAGCAACATAAGAGTATAGAGGCTAACACATGATTTTCATCTCAAAGTGTTGAATGATAAATAATCACGTGTGGAAAGATATGAGATTTCCTAGCAACTATACCAGTGTATAATGGCAAAAGAGTCTCCGGCCAGTTCTGATGTGCTGAAGACGTTGACTACTTTGAGAAGTTGTCTCAATTGAGTTCAATCATGAACAATGAACTAAGTATGACTTGGTTCTACAATTTTTGCCAGTAGGTTATTCATGACTAATTATGAATTTAACATGAATAAATTCGAATGCACACTTATTGAGTTGTTGAACATGCTTAAAACTGTTAAGTCCGATATATATGAATATAATGGGCAAATGTTAGTCATAGATTCATCCAGTGAAGTCTAAAGAATGTTTTAAGAAAACATCTAAGATGACTAAGACAGTTAAAGCAAATAAGGACAATACCAAATCTAATGACCATTATTATCATTTTGAAATGATAGGTCATTCGAAAGATAATTGCAAGGCCTATATCTACTTCATTAGTTTCGTGGGTATTTGATACTAGATATGGATCTCATATTTGTATAAATATGTAGAAACTAAACAGAAGTAGATCACTGCAAAAAGGGAAGAAGTTGACATGTACGTTGAATATGAACAAATGTTGCTGCATTGCCTATATGAGATACTTCTTACCTTTGCCTTTAGGCTTAAATTAGAATTAGAGAAATATTGTTTTATTCTTGCCATTACCAAGAGCATTAAATAAATTTCATGTTTGGACATGAATTATTTTAATGTTAAGGTCAATTGTTGTTCCTTTTATCTTGATAAGATCTTAATGGTTATGGTAAATTACAAAATGACATTTATATTCTAAACATTGAGTATTCTATAATGAGTATAGATACCGAAAGGCATAAAAATGATAATCTGAATAACACCTACATCGGCATTGCAGATTTGGTCATATAAATGAAAATGCAATTCCAAACTTACATGGAGATGTACACTTGGGTCAAATGATTTTGAATCATTTGACAAATGCAAAATATGTCTGTTAGGCATAATGACCATATCTCCTTTTACTTGAAAAGGAGAAAGATCTGCATAATTACTGAGTCTAATACATAGTGATGTATGTGGACACATATCAATCAATGCTAGATAAAGTTTCTCTTATCTCATCACATTTACTAGACGGCTATTTCAGAAATGGTCATGTATATTTGATGAAATTCAAGTATGAGACTTTTGAAATGTTCAAGGGATTCAAACTAGAAATTGAGAAACAAATAGGTAAATAAATTTTCACACTAAGATTTGATCGATGTGGAGAATATCTAAAATGTAGAATTTTAGATTATCTAAAAGAGAATGTGATTATCTCGCAGTGGATTCCTCTACATGCATTGCAACATAATGGTGTATCTGCAATGAGGAATCATGTACTATTAGATATAGTGCAATAAGGACAAGCCATGCAAATGCTTCAAAATCGTTTTGAGATCATACACTGATTGCCACGTGCCACACATTAATCGTATCCCATCTAAATCGGTTAACAAACTCCATACGAGTTATGGAAAGACAGAATGCCCCACTTTTCTCATATGAAAGATTGGGGCAGTGACGCTTATGTGAAGCGCACTGAATCAGATAAGTTTGAAACTAAATTCGATAAATATATATTTGTAGGATATTCAAGAGACAATTGAATATCAATTCTATAATTTCATTGAGAAGAAGGAGTTCATCTCAAGATGTGTCATACTCCTAGAGAAAATGTTTGTTCTAGGAGAGGACAGTGGGAATAGAGTAAATCTTGAAAGAGTTCAAGGATTCACAGATATAGTTAACCAAGTAGATAACCTAAGTCTGATCCCAAAGTGTTGAGAGACATACTCTTGATCAGATAGTGGAGACTCATGAGGACACGACAGCTCAATGTAAATCTTGTAGGATCATTCGACCTTCTGGAAGGTAAGAATCCATGATTATTAATCTAGCATTACTAATCAAGGATGATGATCCTACTAATTATGCATAAGCAAAGTCAAGTGTTGACTCGCTGACATGACATAAGGCTATGATATCCGATATGAACTTAATGTTGCCAAGGTTTGGACCTTGGTCAACCCGCCTAATGGATTAGAACCCATAGGTTGTAAATGAGTTTACAAGAAAAGTTCAATACGGATTAAAATAAGTCTTTTGGAGCTGAAATATTCGATTTGATATAAAAGTCAAAATGTTTGATTTTATCAAAAATGAATTATGTGTTTAAAAGAAGATAGTGTGAGCAATGTCGTATTCCTAATATTATATGTATGAGACATATTAACAGGAAACGACGTCTTTATATTTCAAATTGTTGAAATGATGGTTGTTAAATAATTTCTTCATAATAAATATGTGAGAAATAGCTTGATCTATAGAGATAGATCTATAAGATTGCTTAACTCATCCAGATCTATATAGATAAAATCTTAAGAAGATTTTATATGGAGAAAATGAACTGGGAGTTCATGGATACATTGATGCTAACTTCTAGTCGGACTAGAATGATAGCATATTTCAATTAGGATATTGGTTTACTCTTAAGCGATGTATTGAAAAGGTTCCAAATAAAAAATCATCGTTGATTCAATAATAGAAGCCTTATACATCACTGCTTTAGAAAGCAACAAAAGTTGTTGTCTGGGTCAAAGTGTTTATTAATAAACTTGGAGTAGTTCCTAACATTGTTGATCACATGCTTCTGTATTGTGATAATAGTGGAGTCATCGTGCAAACGAGGGAACTAAGGTCTCATCATTGATCCAAACATGTGTTAAGGTAGTATTATCTCATTGGAAAGATAATACAATGAATTGACGTAAAGAAAGAACGAATTCCCACGAGTTATTAAATTGCAGATCCATTGACAAAGAGTTGTCGCAGTATAAACATGATAGTCATGTAGACTCTTATGGTATAAGATACATAAGGGATTGGATCTAGTGCAAGTGGGAGTTTGTAAGTGTTATGCCCTAGGTCCAATCAACTTTGGACATAATCACTTTTAATGTATATATAACCGATGCATATATATGGCAAGATTTATTATTTAATTCATTTAATATTCTAATTAATTAAATAATAGAATCCGTAGATTCAAGTCTTGATGATTTGTTAATCACAAGGAGTTGTGATTGTGAGATACAAATTATATATGACTGAATCTTAAATCGTCCGTGGTCGTATGTAATAACAAGATAAGGATATCGTTATTATGGATAGACCATCACGTGTGGCATTTCTTACTTATGAAGTAAGTAGTTGATCTTACAAGCTAAAAGTGTGGAGAAACTTGGATGAAAACAACGTGAATGTTTGTTTATTGAACAAACATTGGAGACCCGTCCGCGAGAGTTCCACATGGGAAAAACTACTGAGTGTTAGTGGTTAATCTCTAACGTTCGGTAGTGGAATTGGTCCTTTGACTTGAGGTCATCATAGTGCCTTATGTGAGGACAGTCATGCTTTGGTGATGTCGGATGTTGCTCTGTCAAGGGACGCTAATACGGCATCGTTCGGGCATGTCAAGAATCATATGAAGGTTGTGAATGATCAATAGAGGATTCGTCACTCTTAGATAGTAAGAGATTATGATCTACATTTCATCCAGTTAAGTTGATAATGAAATCCTTGGCCAAGGTGAACTCATAAGTCGGAAAGAGTTTTCGACTTACATTGACTTAACAGTAGGATAAAAGATATGATCGATAATTGAGATTGACACACATCCATATCTCGTAATTGATCGGATCATATTGACGAAGGTGGGATTATAGTTTCCACGATAATAAGAACAATGTTTGGTTTTTGTCATGTACACGTGACATTTCCCGTCACATGGATTGCCCGACACTTTGCTAGATGTCAATCTGGGACAACGAATGTAATGATTGATAAATTAAAATTAGGTATTTTAATTATCAGTTTTGATTAGATCAAAATAATAATTCACGTCGTTGGCATCGTGATCGGGAACCTAATGGGTCACACACAAAAGAGAATCAGAAGAATGAGATTTACCAATTAATTAATTGACAATGTTGGATAATTAATTAATTGAGTTGCTTATTAATAGACCCGAATTAATTAATTGGATTAATTAATTCATGGACCGGATTTAATTAATTTGATTAATTAAATGTTGGACCGGGTTAAGTTAAGAGATGGGCCAGCCCGTTTGGACTTATATTAATAGGCTGTTAGGGTTTGAAAACAGAGATGAATTATTCATTATTCTTTCTAGCACAAGAAAAGAAAACTCTAGCCGTCATTCTTATTCTCTGTGTGGATCACCATTGGAGGCTGGACAATTGGACAGCTTGGATTGTAGATCGTGATCATTGGAGTTCGTGAATCAGCAAAAGAGTTTGCAGAATTCATCAAGGTATTATTCTAAACACAGTTTTTATCTAAACATAATGTAGATCCTTGTTTGGGAATCGAAATTTGCTTTACTTCCGCTACGCATGATTAAGTAGGTTTCCAACACCTAGGTGATCTTTGTGATCCTTCTTCAATTTCATTCTTATTTTTGTAACATGAAATACCGAAGAGTTCTAAGTTTAAGATGTTTGTCATGCCAATCTATGTTGATGGTTGATTTTAGTTACTGGTTACTTTTTCTATTCTTATTATTGAACTCTACGTTGATGGGTATGAATCAATACTTTGAGTCTCTTTGAAGACGAGAATTCTTACTTAGGACGAGGAAATAATTGAAATTAAGTAATTTAGCATAAAATTTTGGTGTGCCATTTACCTTATGAATGGAGACGTGCAAAGGTTCACTGAGAAAATTGAAGGGAGCTTGAAAATGATCTCATTAGAGGAGCAAAGTGGTTTTCAATTCAAGAAAAAAGTGATAGTTTATGTGCAAATATTATACCTTGATACTTTTTTAACAACAATAAAGATTGAAGTCAACTTTATGAATTTCTTTGATCGCTTCGTTCGATTTATTATTACATAATTGAAAAATTCATTTGCAATCATAATAGACTATTAACAGTTTTGGCCATTCTTTTTTCTTACTTACTATGTCGAGATAACGTCATTCTAATGTCTATGAAGGTTCTAACAACCTAAGTCGTTCATCAATGTATAGTTTTTCTTTATCATAAATTTATATATTTTTTATCTTATTTATTCTAGAGTAATCATATATCTATTTTAGCATATTCGTTAAGATAAATTTGAACCTGCTACTATCCTTTGACAACCTTCGATAAAAGTGAAACGATGCAAAAGATTAACATTATTTTTGCACGACGGCATGTACAAATTGAGAAATGGTCGAAATTTGAACCTGCAACTAATATGAAGGAAACAAGCCTTAAACATGTCTCAGAAGTATGTTCGAAAGTCTGGAAAATTCAAAAGTAAACAGTATCTGGTTTGAAATAAGTGATGACTGTGTCTGTATTATAAAACTATATGGATTTAATGAAGGGAAAATTGTAGCAATGGTTCCTAACCTTCAATTTGTGCTAACAAATGTCCCTAGTTTTTTTATAAATATGCAACTGAGTTCCTTGAACTTTAATTGACCAAGATTTTCCCAAAAAAAAAAAAAAAAAATGAGATGTTGATCATTTTAAGTAAGGGCACTTTCGTCCATACTAAATTTCCCCTTTGGATTTATAAACAACAATTAAACTTTTCCCAAAAAATGCAATAATAACCCCCACCTCATTTTCATCTTCTTCCCCCAAACAAAACAATAATCCAAAATCGTCGCAGTCCAAAATAAAAGATCAAATCACCGTAGTCCTTGACCGTTAGATGGCGATTGCAATGATTATGGATTATTGTCTGATTTCAGGGAAAAATATGAAAATGGGGTGGGGTGGCATGACGATTTTTTTTTTTTTTTTTGTTGTTTCTAAATCCAAAGGGAAAATTTGGAATGGACGAAAATGTTCCAGCTTGAAATGGTTAAAATATCAATTTTTATTTATTTATTTATTTTTATTTCATTATCCCTCATTATAAAATTGTATTTATATTGCAAAATATAAAGTTGTAATAGTATGGACGAAAATGCCCTTGCTTAAAATGGTCAACAAAATCAATTTTTTGCAAAATCTTGGTCAATTAATCGTAAAATGAATGGTTTGGACCTCAACGGCATATTTATGAAAGGTTAGAGACCTTTTATGATATAAATTGAATATTAGAGTAAAGTCTAAAAAATTGAAAATATTAGGGACCTACACTGCAATGTTCTAAATGAATTTTGACCTTTTTGATTCATTCAAAGATATGGCTCTGATCTTATGTCAAACTTCTTCAATCATTTTATGAAATTATGTAAGCATATATGTCAGCAAAGTTAGCTTTTATTCGAAAATTTACTTATATGATAATCACAGCATAATATCTTTTTGTTTTCTTCTTCCTTCACATTCATTTTTGGTGGGGAAGGGTGAATCTTATAAGACAATTTTAATAAATACGTCAGTTCATTAAAGTCTCCGGCCAGTTCTGATGTGGTGAAGACGTTGACTACTTTGAGAGGTTGTCTCAATTGAGTTTCAATCATGAACAATGAGCTAAGTATGACTTGGTTCTTAAAATTTTTTTTTTTTTTTTTTTTTTTTAATAAATTATGAATTTAACATGAATAAAATCGAATGCACACTTATTGATTTGTTGAACATGCTTAAGACTGTTAGCCCAATATATTAATTATAATGGGTAAATTTTAGTCATAGATTCATCCAGTGAAATCTAAAGGATGTTTAAGGAAACATCTAATATGATTTAAGACATTAAGCAACATAGGACAATACTAATCTAAATGAACCATATTATCATTTGGAATGATAGGTCATTCGAAAGAAAATTGCAAGGTCTATATCTACTTCAGTATTTTCGTGGGTATTTGATACTAGATAATGGATCTCAGATTTTGTATAAATATGTAGAAACTAAACAGAAGTAAATCACTGCAAAAAGGGAAGAAGATGACATGTACGTTGAATATGATCAAATGTTGCTGCATTGCCTATATGAGCTACTTCTTACCTTTGCCTTTAGGCTTTCTCATATTAGAATTAGAGGAAATATTATTTTGGGTGGAAATTGCCATTACCAAGAGCATTAAATAATTTCATGTTTGGACATGAATTATTTTAATGTTAGGTCATTTGTTTTTCCTTTTTATCTTAAGATGTCTTACTGGTTATGGTAAATTACAAAATGACCTTTATATTCTAAATATTTAAATATTCTAAAATAATAAAAAAAAAAAAAAAAAAAAAAATGATAATATGAATAACACCTACATCTGGCATTGCAGATTTGGTCATATAAATGAAATTCCAAACTTACATGGAGATGTACACTTGGAGATTAAATGATTTTGAATCATTTGACAAATGCAAAATATGTCTGTTAGGCATAATGACCATATCTCCTTTTACTTGAAAAGGAGAAAGATCTGCATAATTATTGAGTCTAATACATAGTGATGTATGTGGACACATATCAATCAATGCTAGAAAAAGTTTCTCTTATCTCATCACATTTACTAGACGGCTATTTCAGAAATAGTCATGTATATTTGATGAAATTCAAGTATAAAACTTTTGAAATGTTCAAGGGATTCAAACTAGAAATTGAGAAACAAATAGGTAAATAAATTCTCACACTAAGATTTGATCGATGTGGAGAATATCTAAAATGTAGAATTTTAGATTATCTAAAAGAGAATGTGATTTTCTCGCAGTGGATTCCTCTACATGCATTGCAACATAATGGTGTATCTGCAATGAGGAATCATGTACTATTAGATATAGTGCAATAAGGACAAGCCATGCAAATGCTTCAAAATCGTTTTGAGATCATACACTGATTGCCACGTGCCACACATTAATCGTATCCCATCTAAATCGGTTAACAAACTCCATACGAGTTATGGAAAGACAGAATGCCCCACTTTTCTCATATGAAAGATTGGGGCAGTGACGCTTATGTGAAGCGCACTGAATCGGATAAATTTGAAACTAAATTCGATAAATATATATTTGTAGGATATTCAAGAGACAATTGAATATCAATTCTATAATCTCATTGAGAAGAAGGAGTTCATCTCAAGATGTGTCATACTCCTAGAGAAAATGTTTGTTCTAGGAGAGGACAGTGGGAATAGAGTAAATCTTGAAAGAGTTCAAGGATTCACAGATATAGTTAACCAAGTAGATAACCCAAGTCTGATCCCAAAGTGTTGAGGGACATACTCTTGATTAGGAAGTGGAGACTCCTGAGGACACGACAGCTCCATGTAAATCTTGTAGGATCATTCGACCTTCTGGAAGGTAAGAATCCATGATTATTAATCTAGCATTACTAATCAAGGATGATGATCCTACTAATTATGCATAAGCAAAGTCAAGTGTTGACTCGCTGACATGACATAAGGCTATGATATCCGATATGAACTTAATGTTGCCAAGGTTTGGACATTGGTCAACCCACCTAATGGATTAGAACCCATAGGTTGTAAATGAGTTTACAAGAAAAGTTCAATATGGATTAAAATAAGTCATTTGGAGCTGAAATATTCGATTTGATATAAAAGTCAAAATGTTTGATTTTATCAAAAATGAATTATGTGTTTAAAAGAAGATAGTGTGAGCAATGTCGTATTCCTAATATTATATGTATGAGACATATTAACAGGAAACGACGTCTTTATATTTCAAATTGTTGAAATGATGGTTGTTAAATAATTTCTTCATAATAAATATGTGAGAAATAGCTTGATCTATAGAGATAGATCTATAAGATTGCTTAACTCATCCAAATCTATATAGATAAAATCTTAAGAAGATTTTATGTGGAGAAAATGAACTGGGAGTTCATGGATACATTGTTGCTAACTTCTAGTCGGACTAGAATGATAGCATATTTCAATTAGGATATTTGTTTACTCTTAAGCGATATGTTGGAAAGGTTCCAAATCGAAAATCATCGTTGATTCAATAATAGAAGCCTTATACATCACTGCTTTAGAAAGCAACAAAAGTTGTAGTCTGGGTCAAAGTGTTCATTAATGAACTTGGAGTAGTTCCTAACATTGTTGATCACATGCTTCTGTATTGTGATAATAGTGGAGCCATCGTGTAAACGAGGGAACTAAGGTCTCATCATTGATCCAAACATGTGTTAAGGTAGTATTATCTCATTGGAAAGATAATACAATGAATTGACGTAAAGAAAGAACGAATTCCCACGAGTTATTAAATTGCAGATCCATTGACAAAGAGTTGTCGCAGTATAAACATGATAGTCATGTAGACTCTTATGGTATAAGATACATAAGGGATTGGATCTAGTGCAAGTGGGAGTTTGTAAGTGTTATGCCCTAGGTCCAATCAACTTTGGACATAATCACTTTTAATGTATATATAACCGATGCATATATATGGCAAGATCTATTATTTAATTCATTTAATATTCTAATTAATTAAATAATAGAATCCGTAGATTCAAGTCTTGATGATTTGTTAATCACAAGGAGTTGTGATTGTGAGATACAAATTATATATGACTGAATCTTAAATCGTCCGTGGTCGTATGTAATAACAAGATAAGGATATCGTTATTATGGATAGACCATCACGTGTGGCATTTCTTACTTATGAAGTAAGTAGTTGATCTTACAAGCTAAAGTGTGGAGACACTTGAATGAACACGTGAATGTTTTGTTATAGAACAAAACATTGGAGACCCGCCGAGAGATTCCACATGGAAAACTATCTGAGTGTCAGTGGTTAATCTCTAACGTTCGGTAGTGAAATTGGTCCTTTGACTTGAGGTCATCATAGTGCCTTATGTGAGGACAGTCATGCTTTGGTGATGTCGGATGTTGCTCTGTCAAGGGTCGCTAATACGGCATCGTTCGGGTATATCAAGAATCATATGAAGGTTGTGAATAATCAATAGAGGATTCGTCACTCTTAGATAGTAAGAGATTATGATCTACATTTCATCCAGTTAAGTTGATAACGAAATCCTTGGCCAAGGTGAACTCATAAGTCGGAAAAGAGTTTTCGACTTACATTGACTTAAAATAGGATAAAAGATATGATCGATAATTGAGATTGACACACGTCCATATCTCGTAATTGATCGGATCATATTGACGAAGGGATTATAGTTTCACGATAAACGAACAAGTTTGGTTTTGTCATGTCACGTGACATTTCCCGTCACATGTATTGCCCTGACACATTGCTAGATGTCAATCTGGGACAACGAATGTAAATTGATGATAAATTAAAATAGGTATTTTAATTTATCAGTTTTGATTAGATCAAAATAATAATTCACGTCGTTAGACATCGTGATCGGGAACCTAATGGGTCACACACAAAAGAAAATCAGAAGAATGAGATTTACCAATTAATTAATTGACAAATGTTGGATAATTAATTAATTGGGTTGCTTATTAATAGACCCGAATTAATTAACTGGATTAATTAATTCATGGACCGGATTTAATTAATTTGATTAATTAAATGTTTGACCGGGTTAAGTTAAGAGATGGGCCAGCCCGTTTGGACTTATATTAATAGGCTGTTAGGGTTTGAAAACAGAGATGAATTATTCATTATTCTTTCTAGCACAAGAAAAGAAAACTCTAGCCGTCATTCTTATTCTCTGTGTGGATCACCATTGGAGGCTGGACAATTGGACAGCTTGGATTGTAGATCCTGATCATTGGAGTTCGTGAATCAGCAAAAGAGTTTGCAGAATTCATCAAGGTATTATTCTAAACACAGTTTTTATCTAAACATAATGTAGATCCTTGTTTGGGAATCGAAATTTGCTTTACTTCCGCTACGCATGATTAAGTAGGTTTCCAACACCTAGGTGATCTTTGTGATCCTTCTTCAATTTCATTCTTATTTTTGTAACATGAAATACCGAAGAGTTCTAAGTTTAAGATGTTTGTCATGCCAATCTATGTTGATGGTTGATTTTAGTTACTGGTTACTTTTTCTATTCTTATTATTGAACTCTACGTTGATGGGTATGAATCAATACTTTGAGTCTCTTTGAAGACGAGAATTCTTACTTAGGACGAGGAAATAATTGAAATTAAGTAATTTAGCATAAAATTTTGGTGTGCCATTTACCTTATGAATGGAGACGTGCAAAGGTTCACTGAGAAAATTGAAGGGAGCTTGAAAATGATCTCATTAGAGGAGCAAAGTGGTTTTCAATTCAAGAAAAAAGTGATAGTTTATGTGCAAATATTATACCTTGATACTTTTTTAACAACAATAAAGATTGAAGTCAACTTTATGAATTTCTTTGATCGCTTCGTTCGATTTATTATTACATAATTGAAAAATTCATTTGCAATCATAATACACTATTAACAGTTTTGGCCATTCCTTTTTTTTTTTTTTTCTTACTTACTATGTCGAGATAACGTCATTCTAATGTCTATGAAGGTTCTAACAACCTAAGTCGTTCATCAATGTATAGTTTTTCTTTATCATAAATTTATATATTTTTTATCTTATTTATTCTAGAGTAATCATATATCTATTTTAGCATATTCGTTAAGATAAATTTGAACCTGCTACTATCCTTTGACAACCTTCGATAAAAGTGAAACGATGCAAAAGATTAACATTATTTTTGCACGACGGCATGTACAAATTGAGAAATGGTCGAAATTTGAACCTGCAACTAATATGAAGGAAACAAGCCTTAAACATGTCTCAGAAGTATGTTCGAAAGTCTGGAAAATTCAAAAGTAAACAGTATCTGGTTTGAAATAAGTGATGACTGTGTCTGTATTATAAAACTATATGGATTTAATGAAGGGAAAATTGTAGCAATGGTTCCTAACCTTCAATTTGTGCTAACAAATGTCCCTAGTTTTTTTATAAATATGCAACTGAGTTCCTTGAACTTTAATTGACCAAGATTTTCCCAAAAAAAAAAAAAAAAAATGAGATGTTGATCATTTTAAGTAAGGGCACTTTCGTCCATACTAAATTTCCCCTTTGGATTTATAAACAACAATTAAACTTTTCCCAAAAAATGCAATAATAACCCCCACCTCATTTTCATCTTCTTCCCCCAAACAAAACAATAATCCAAAATCGTCGCAGTCCAAAATAAAAGATCAAATCACCGTAGTCCTTGACCGTTAGATGGCGATTGCAATGATTATGGATTATTGTCTGATTTCAGGGAAAAATATGAAAATGGGGTGGGGTGGCATGACGATTTTTTTTTTTTTTTTTGTTGTTTCTAAATCCAAAGGGAAAATTTGGAATGGACGAAAATGTTCCAGCTTGAAATGGTTAAAATATCAATTTTTATTTATTTATTTATTTTTATTTCATTATCCCTCATTATAAAATTGTATTTATATTGCAAAATATAAAGTTGTAATAGTATGGACGAAAATGCCCTTGCTTAAAATGGTCAACAAAATCATTTTTTTTTTTTTTGCAAAATCTTGGTCAACTAATCGTAAAATGAATGGTTTGGACCTCAACGGCATATTTATGAAAGGTTAGAGACCTTTTATGACATAAATTGAAGATTAAAGTAAATTCTATAAAAATTGAAAATATTATGCACCGTTGCTGCAATGTTCCATTTAATGAATGAATTTTGACCTTTTTGATTCATTCAAAGATATGGCTCTGATCTTATGTCAAACTTCTTCAATCATTTTATGAAATTATGTAAGCATATATGTCAGCAAAGTTAGCTTTTATTCGAAAATTTACTTATATGATAATCACAGCATAATATCTTTTTGTTTTCTTCTTCCTTCACATTCATTTTTGGTGGGGAAGGGTGAATCTTATAAGACAATTTTAATAAATACGTCAGTTCATTAATATTTTAATTTTTAGACATAATAAAGATCTCGATATTAGTTTTATCACCGTCAATTATGCACGCAATATACTTAAAAAAATAATCAAGATTGTATTGAAAAAACATTAAGAGTGTGTTTGGTAGAGATTAAAATCAAATTGAAATTGAAAAACTAGCCGTTATTGTTGACTTTTATTAGACGAGTGAGACCCTATAATGACTATATTTTTAATTTTGATTGGATTTTAATCTCTACCGAACATGCCCTAAGTCTATTTGTATAGAGTGATTCTCCCTTACACTGTCTAGATGATACTGCCAAAAATGTGCAGTGTCGGCAGGCAATGTAGTGCGGCCAACACTGCTTCTGGACCTTGTAGCAAATCTCCGAAAAAAAAGAAAATAATAATAATAATAATAATAATAATGTTAAAGACAATTCAAATAAATAAACACGAAAATTCTTTAAATCTTTAAATGGTTGCGTAGTAGGGACTTAACCTTTTTGTTGAAAATTGGAATGCTTTGATACCAGTTTATTATGAAACGAAGATGTCATCGGATTAACTCAATACCAGTTTATTTTGATTTGTTCAAAATTTTTGTTTGTGATGGTTTCCATGAAGTATGACATTCCACTTTTGGATCGAAGCACTAGATTTTCTCTATGGCGGGTGAAGATGCGTGTAGTACTCGCACATTTGGATTTAGATTATGCGTTGCTGGGAATTGGCAAGATATCAGCAACTTTGACATTGGAGGAGAAATTACAGAAGGATAAGAAGGCAGTTTCTCACATTCATCTTCATCTATCAAATACCATTTTTTAGAACGTTTTGAAGGAGAATTCAGAAGCTACTTTATGGTTAAAGATAGAGTAATTGTGCATGACTAAAAGTCTGACAAACAAGTTAAACTTCAAACAACGTTTACACTCTCATCGAATGGTAGAATAAGGATCATTGAAAGATCACTTGACTGTATTTAAAAAGATCATCGCTAATTTGAAAACTTTGGAAATAGAGTACAATGAAGAAGATTTGGCATTGATCATATTGTGTTTGTTGCCCGCTTCGTTTTCTTCATTTAGAGACATGATCTTCTATAGTTGTAATACTCAGAGGAGGTGTATAATGCTTTATATTCGAAAGAGAAGATGAAACATTTGGTTTCTGAGGCTAAAGATGGAGAAAACCAGTTGCTCATGGTGGTTCTGGAAGGGACAGATCGAAATCTAAGTTCAGTAATTTGATTTGTAACTATTACAAGAAGAAGTGACGCTTGAAGAAGGATTGCTACAAATTGCAGAATAAAAAAAATAGTTACAAGTAGATATTCAGATACTTTAGGCGAAGCAGATCTCGCGAAGAACGTTGTAAGTGATGGAAATCTCTTAGCTATTTCTGACATTGAGTCTAAATCGTAAGATGATTGGATTCTTGATTCAGCATCTGTGTTTTATATGTGTCCCTAATAAAGATTTGTTTACTACATATGAAACTATTTCCAAAGTGTCATGGTTATGGGAAACAAAGCATTTTGTCAGGTTGCTAGAATTGATATAGTTAGATTGAAGCTTTTGGATGGGACAATTAGAATACTTGACCAAGTTCGACATGTTCCAGATTTAACGAAATATCTCATCTCGTTGTCTATCCTTGATTCAAAGAGTTTTGAGTTCTTTGGTGGATGTGGAGATCTGAAAGTTTGTAAGGGTGTCCAAGTTGTATTGGAAGGACAAAAAATATCTCAGTTATACATCTTGCAGGGTTGTGCAGGATCTAGAATAGTTAATCAGCACAAGTTCAGTACCGTTGTGGACATTCAGTTTGGTACAATACCTTTAAGAGCTCGTAAAGGGTCGGATTTGAAGAATACTATTCAATGGAGTTTAGATATATGGATAATGCTGTTTTGCCACCATCACCTGCGGTGTCATTGTATTCAATTGTTAGGGATGGATCCAATGAAAAATGGTATGTGAATGCTAATTTTGTTAAGCATGCTTAAAGTGGAGTAGAATGTGTACAATCTAGTAAATGGCTCTCTTTAAAAGCATTTGAGTTTGATTCTGTTTTGGGGTGTGTTACAACCCAATTTGGTAAATTATAAAATCATTATGATTTTTTTTTTTTAGATAATTTTATAAGAGTAATGCTTGGATTCATTTGAAGAGGTGGAGTATTTTGTATTTTGTGTTTTATTGGAGAAATTAGTTTTTTTGGATATTGTTGAAGAAGTCAGTTTATTCTTTAGTGAAATTCGTGTTAAGGTGGAGATTGTTGGAATTGGAGTGTGACCCGAATTCATTTGTTGAATTGTTTGAAGTAATTGAAAAATTCTAATTGAAGTGCACGTCTAGGAGAATTTAGTTTGGAATACTATTGAAATCTTGTGTCGAGTTGAAGTTCTATTTTGAAAGCACATTGAGAATTGTAATTTGTTTTGAACTTGATTTTTTGGTATCTCATTTCATCAACAACTCTACTATGAGGATTTTAATGTCACATACATGTTCCCTATAAATACTAGACTTTTCTATATAATTTTGTAGTATGAGAAAATAGATTATTAGAATTATAGGATCTATTGTAATTTTTCTTGATTAAATACTTTATTATTTTGCCATATAATTTCAACATATCAATTCGATGATTGATGTCACAACAAGTGGTATCAGAGCAATTCTGGTATCGACTTTGTCTATAAGAAAATAAGAGATTATAGTCACAATATGAAGTAATTGATCCCAAAAATAGAAGAACAAAATAGTTTATAGAGAATGAAAAATTTATTATAATATGAAAAAAGAATAAAAAAATTTGTGTTCACAATGTTTCTAATTTCTCTTAAATCATAATGAAGTGTCAACTAACAAATAGAGGATGTTCAAACCCCAATCGTAGAGTTGTAGTTGAAGTAGAATAAAAAAAAAAAAGAGTAGAAGAGAGAAAATCGCGCGATGCAGAAAATAGACTAGGTGGCGCCTCGTAGTGCCGAGCCGAAATCTTCTTGGCTTTGTGCGCCCACTCTCAAGTCCTTTATTTCAAACAATTGATTTTATTCAACTCAATGTCCTCTTCAAGTCCAACACAAATTTCAATTTTTAATTGGGCTTTCAAGTAGAATTTCAACTGCAATTCATCAAGTAAACTTAAATAGGATTCAAGAATAACATTCCAACTAAAAATTTTCTTAATGTGCAATTTAATTAAAACTTTCAATTATCTTCAACAAAAAATTTCTGATCACACCCAAAGTATATCCCTTCCCATCTGTAATCCATTTTCTTGAACTTGTTGTCTGCAAGTATGTATTACAGAATCAGACCAGTTCTCATATTCCTCATATTTCTAATTTTTTTTATTATTATTCTTATTTTCTTTTTATATATTTAATTTATTACCTCCTTTTTGTGGACTCAACAGAAATTCCACTGCCAAACATCCACATTCCAAGAGCGGATTATATTATATGTACATAATAAATTACATGATATGATGCATTGATGTGGATGAGAAAGATTAGATGAAAAAATTAATTGTGTTTTAAATTGGCAAATGGTAAAGTGTTATGTGATATTACGTAATCTTAATGTACATGTAGGAATATCATTTATTATTTAATTTCTTGTCAAATGAACTAAAAAGAAAAAATTTACAAAACTATGTCTTTGAGAAAATTGTTTCCTACGAGAAAAAAAAAGGGGGAAAAAGAATCCATGTTGACATTTAACAGATACAGATTTGGACATATTCTACAGTTTGTATATATTGTCAAATATATTTTACCTAATATTGGATCACATCTATAAAATAACAATTTCATGGAATGCACATGACTCAACATGTAATCTGTAAACTTTTTTACACTGAGACATTGGATGATAACATTCTCCAGATATATCTCCAATTTCTCGAAGAGTTTATCTACTTGTACATAATTTTTTGTACATCAAGGTATCCATCATCTCACATGAGAGTGGAACCCACTTGAATAAAAAATATTATCTCCAAGTGGGCCCCACCCCCATGTGAGGGGGTGGACACCTTGATGTACACAAAATTATGTACAAGTAGCAAGACTCGTTTTTTTTCTTCGATGATGTCTAATTTTATTCAATTTAACATATTAAAGACGTCTTTCATCGAACAATAATTTGGGCAGGAAGACAACTTTGAGCATTAAGTTTGGTTCCTTTAAATCTGAATATGCACGTGAATGATTTTTTTTTTTTTTTTATTTGCTATTGTAGTCGAATATTTAACATGTTCGGTTAAACTTTTCGTGATAAGGTTCTGTGGTGTGAAAATGACTAAAAAAGATGAGTTGATCAATGGTTTGTTTATGTTTTTAAATTTATATTTCTTTCAAATAAATATCTATAAATGTATTTATATAATTTTTTGGCCTACAAATAATAGTAATTTCTAAAACTGAAATGTCCTTTACACTGTTTGCAGATGCTAGAAATGGCTAAAAAGATCAATCATTGCAATGAACAAGCTGAAATAATTGATTTAATTGTGAATAATATTATATGAGACAACAAATCACATGTCAATCTAAATATTTTGTCCCACCACTGATTATTTTATAGTGCAAACCTTTCTCCTTTACTGGTTTCCAGCCATTGCTGATAAATACCGAGTGTAGTCTGCCTCAAGCTAGCCATATTATAGAATGTCGTGTTAGATCATACTCGAACACGAAGTATTAAGCGAAATATCTTGAGTCGGGGCCTTTAGTCTTTTAATGGAACCGGAGATTGAGTTACAGAAGAAAATGACTGAAAATGGCGACGAGAAGAAGAAAGATGGAAATAAGTGCAAGAAGAAGCAGCTTGGAGGAGTAAGAACAATGCCATTTATACTTGGTGAGTCTACATTTTCATCTTCTTCATAAGGTGATTATTCACATACACACACAATGATTGTGTTCGGCTAAGCCTTTTAAAAAAAAAAAAAGTAACTTTCTCTCAAGTAACTTTTTGTCCTCGTGAGATAACTTTAAGTAAAAAAAAAGTATTCTTTCACAAGTATTTAAAGGGCAGAATGTCTAGCATGTTAAGTGCTTTTCTCAGCAGCACTTAGGTCATACTTTTAAAAACGGACTTTTTAGTTGCTTTTCTCTATGTGCATAATGTATATAGTTGCTGAATTCTAGTGTTAAGTATTGAATTTAAGAAATTTAAGGTATGAATTGACAAATTGATGTGTACATTTTTTGACAGCAAATGAAATATGTGACAGATTTGCTGGTGCTGGATTTCATGCAAATTTGATCACATATCTTACTCAAGTGCTGAATTTGCCTTTGGTAAAAGCATCCAATATCCTCACTAATTTTGGTGGAACTTCCAGCTTTACCCCTCTTGTTGGTGCTTTCATTGCTGACTCCTTTGCTGGAAGATATTGGACTATAATTGTGGCTTCCATTATATATGTCCTGGTACATACTTATCTCTCTAAAATTTGTTTTGAAGAATAAATGAGTTACTAATTTTGTTTTAACTGAACTTAGTTGATATTCGAATAACACTCTCCTAGCTTAGCCCATCTTGTGTTTTATGTGTTGAAAATTAAAAACCATATTTCTATGCCACCAAGATCAGTAAAATCGCTGTAAGAAATTAAAGACACAAAATAATACATAAGATTTACAGAGGTTCGCTTCAATGTGAGATTACGTCGTTATATTAATTCACTACGATGAAAAGAAGTTTATAAGAGAAAAATCATACACAGCTTCTCTCACCCCTCTCTCTCTCTCTTTTTTGGTGATGATCATAAAACCTCAATGATGGCTTTGAAAAAGAGGACAAAATAAAACTTGCAAATGTGAAATTATAAATTATCCTTAATTAAATCTTGGTCAATCCATGTATGGACTATGCATCAAGACAATATTTAGGCTCCACAACTTAAACCTTAAAACAATTGAACATAATTGAACAAACGGATGACCATGAAGGGCTCAAAATACAACCCCAAATATATGTACTACTGCATTAGATTATTTCACATTTAGGTCCAAAATAAACTGTAGTTCCAACTTTACAATAGCTCTGGATCAAATGTAACATGGCATGTATATTGTAACAGGGGATTGTTAGCATCACTATATCAGCGGTCCTGCCTCACCTCCGTCCCCCACCGTGTCCGACTCAGGTGAATTGCCAAGAAGCCTCCACCCTGCAGCTGTGGGTGCTCTACATTGCTCTCCTCTTAACCTCTTTAGGCACTGGTGGCATTAGGCCTTGTGTAGTTACATTTGCTGCTGATCAGTTGGATATGACCAAATCACAAACAGATTCAAGAAGCTGGAATTTCTTCAATTGGTACTATTTCTGCATGGGAATGGCCTCTCTAACTGCTTTAACTGTTGTGGTTTATATCCAAGACAATGTGAGTTGGGGTTGGGGACTTGGTGTTCCAACTATTGTCATGGCTATATCCATTGTGGCCTTCATTTTAGGCTCCCCTCTGTATAGGAAAATTAAACCGGGAGGGAGTCCTTTTGTTCGATTGACACAGGTAATTGTTGCAGCTGTGAAAAAAAGGAATGCTGTCACGCCAAATGACCCTCGATTCTTGTACGAAAATAAGGAGCTTGATGCTGCTATCTCTATCAATGGGAGGCTTCTTCACTCTAATCAATTCAAGTAAGATTCTACTAATTTGTGGCTAGTTTGGTACATTGGACTAGACGGACATAATATCACGACTGACTAATTTTGTTAAACGATTATCTCCCTTATTCATGTCCGCTTCAGGGTATGAAACAAGTCTTTACATGTAACAAAAATGTGTATCTTCGCACATTCTTGCAGTTGTCGACTATTCCATTATCTCTTTGAGGCTATGTTTCTCCAATTCTCTGTTCAACTTGTCCAATAAATTTTCGATTAATATGCGTGATTTGATATATTTCTTGCAGTTCTTGAGTATTAGTCCATCAACTGATTTGCTTATACTTCTTATATATGCTGTTGTCTTAAGGTGGTTAGATCATGCTGCTATAGTCACTGATTCTGATATAAATGAATCAAACCAACCAAATCTGTGGAGGCTAGCTACTGTGCACCGAATTGAAGAACTAAAGTCCATCGTCCGGATGCTACCAATATGGGCAGCTGGGATACTACTAGTCGCTTCACACT
Source organism: Fraxinus excelsior (assembly GCA_019097785.1). Classification (NCBI taxonomy): domain Eukaryota; kingdom Viridiplantae; phylum Streptophyta; class Magnoliopsida; order Lamiales; family Oleaceae; genus Fraxinus; species Fraxinus excelsior. Next base: position 2,052,434 of record CM032630.1, read on the forward strand.
CCCATTTAGGCAGTTTTACGATCCAACAAGCTCGTAGCATGGATCGCCACCTGTCCCCTTCTTTTCAGATACCACCAGCAAGCATGTCGATATTCAGTACCCTAACCGTCCTCGCCGGCCTACCTCTATACGAGCGCCTTTTCGTCCCCTTGGCTCGTCGATTCACAGGTAATCCAGTAGGCATAACATGCCTACAACGAATGGGAATAGGCTTTGTCATCAACATTCTCGCCACTATCATTTCAGGATTTATCGAAATCAGACGAAAGACAGCAGCAGCACAACATAACCTTTTGGACCAACCAACTGCTGTGATACCTATAACTGTCTTTTGGCTACTTCCACAGTATTGCCTCCACGGATTAGCCGAGGTTTTCATGTCGGTTGGCCACCTCGAATTCCTCTATGACCAATCGCCCGAGAGCATGAGGAGCACTGCAGCTGCACTCTTCTGGATAGCAATAGCAATGGGAAATTACATAAGCACCCCGATGGTATCTCTAGTACACAAATACACTGGAAAGAACAGAAACTGGTTACCAGACAGAAATTTGAACAGGGGAAGACTGGAGAATTATTACTGGCTTGTGACAGGAATACAAGTAATAAACTTGTTATATTATGTGATTTGTGCATGGAATTATACATATAAAGCCATAAATGAGCAGACTGAAACTGAAAACAGTGATGAAGATTTGGAGTCTGCTGATCAAAATGGAAAAGTGTCGAATTTCTTGAATGCTGATGATAAAGGAAATAAAGAAGTAGAGTTAGTGAAAAATTAGAGCTGTCTGTTTAAGTTTGGTGTCTTTATAGTAGTATTTTGTAAACGAAATTATAAATAATAAACTCGATTTTATCATTTTATCGCGTATTTGATTTAAGTGGTGTTGGTGGTGGCCGCGGCTCCTTGACGGCACTTCTGTGCACTAATTGACTGGTGCAGCATCGTCGATAACTGTGGCCACTGGTGGTGCAGTGGTGGCAGCAAGGTGATCCATGAAGTGAGTCAATAATTAATCTTAAACATGTGTCTCATGATCTACAACTTTTTAACGTATTTCATTAACATGATCAAAATTTGAGGTCCAAATTAGATTTTGAAGAATTTGAGGTCATCAAGAAGAAGAAGAACGCGCGATTTAAGAATTGGACCAGCTTGCGGTCCTATGGAACTCTTTAATTATTGTTGTAGTTTTAAATTCTTTTGAAAGGGCGATAAGCAATTTATTATTTATTTATTGCTTTTATCTCTTTTGATAAATGGTGAATGAATAAATGTCGATTATGTCATGCAAATTAAATAATAACACAAATTGAATTACTAAAGTCATATCTTATGGACCCACTAATTTTTTGGACTATTCTAAATTAATTAGAAATAGTGAAAAAGATATCTTTAATAATTTTGTACCATATAATTGTTTATATTTGGTCGTAATTTATTAAAGGAGAATTCAACGGTTCAAAATATTAAGTGAAAGAGGGTTTAGGCATGTATAAAACTCATGGTCTCCTCCATTATCCAATTACTTATAAAATTACTTATTTACCTCATATTGAAATTGTATCAATCTATAATCTATTAAATATCACATCAAACGAGAATCATTTTTTGAACGATTTTAACCCTACTAAATTCAATTATTTCAATAAATTAATTAACATTCACGCATATTCAAATATCACATTTATAGCACTTATAAAGCATTCACGGTCAATGTTGACTAGTCTATCTAAAGGTAGACTGCGTCAATTTAGATTAATTAGAATTTGATCCATTAAAAGGATGATTATAAAATAGAATCAAGGAGTGATTATCCTAAGGATAGCATCTTATTTATAAAATTATTGACGGAGGTTAATACACTTATAAATGAGAATTTTGAAGGACTTTCCTCAAAAGAAAAAAAAAAAATCAATTGTGGTTCAAGATGTCTAATTCAATAAAACGAGTGAGCGAGCCACGAGTCCCACGACCTAATCGGCAGCTACAATGATTTCCTAAGTAGGGTGTGGTAAAGGTTGCGAGGATTTTAGGTTTTCAATGAAAATATAGTTTTGAATCTATATTTTGTATACATACATATATGCATCATACTAAAAGTCTATTTGGTACGGCTTAAAATTCAATTAAAATTGAAAATATGGTCGTTATTGGGTCTCACCCGTCTAATAAAAGTCAACAATAACGGCTATATTTTCAATTTTAATCTGATTTTAATCTCTACCAAACACTCTCTAAGATTATTGCTCAATTTATTAATACACCAATTATTGTTTTACCAAAAAATGTCATTTAATCCATTATCAATTATTCTAATTAACAAAATAAATTGTGGGGAGAAAGTATGTTGACTGAAAAAAACAAACAACCAAACAAACTTAACATTGTTCTCAACGTCAAAAAACACAAATTCGTGTTAAGTAAACCTTATCTTATGACCACTACTAATGAATCAACCCGTGTTCATAACACTTCATATGAAAAGTTGTGTCATTATGAAAAGATGGTATGTTACTAAATGTTGACATCTATGTCGAATGTGTTGCAACACTAATATTAAAACGTATAAACTATTTTTGACATTATGGAGAGTCTTCGTGAGATGTTTGGAATCTAAGTCAATGTGCTAGGCAAGCTTCCATTAAGATCGTCATGAACTTACACATGAAACCATGGACATCTGTGAGAGATCATGTGCTAACCATGATTGGTCGCTTAATAGTGTAGCGGAGGTTTTAGGAGCTAACTTTGATTCCAAGACTTAGATTGACATGATTATTGAGACACTCCTTGATATATTCTCATAGCTTAAGGTTGATTATAACCTATCCGTGACAAAACTAATGAAGGAGTTCCAAAGTGTAAAGACTTTTCTCAATGCCAAGATTGGACTGTAACAACTGGTTCCCTTCATCCCATACCTTCGGGTGGCAAGGACGGTAAAATGGGAAGAAGTCTAACAAGAAGATCGATGGGAAATCAAATGAGAAGAAGGCTAAGATAGATGAGACACCAAATGAGAATAAGCCTTGTTCAATTATTTTCTGAAGTACAATATATTAACACTAATGCTCCAAGCACAGGAGCTCTTCTGCCAGGGCCTTGTAGGCCTCTCATTGTGCCGAGGCCCCACCATTGAATTAAAAAAAATTGTGGCCCCACTCCCCCCAAATGTGTCTTGCCTGGCAGGGGACTGTCTCGTTTTTAGTACTCTTTTTGGAACTGATTATAATTAATGTTTTTGCACAATTAATTAATTAATAAGGAAGAAGCCCTCTTTCCAATTCTTAATTAAGCTTTTTAAGAAAGTGATTTGCACTTAAGACCTGTTTGATTCACCCAAATTTTTTGTGGAAAATGGAAAACAAATTCCAACTTCAACTTTTACCTTGTTTGATACACTATATTTTTCATGTAATTCATTTTCTTGATTTGGCTCAAACGATTACTTTTTACTTGGTTTGGTGGAAAACCAGAGCCCTCTTTCCAATTCTTAATTAAGCTTTTTAAGAAAGTGATTGCACTTAGGGCCTACTTGATCCACTCAAATTTTTCATGAAAAATAGAAGACAAATTCCAACTTCCACTCCACCTTTGCTTTATTTGATACACTATGCTTGTGTTTGACACCCATTTTAGGAAAAAAAAAATAAATTCTGGAATAGTGATTGATGGAAGAATATGTGGTTAAAAAGTACGGAGAATTTTTTGATTTATGTGTAATATTATTTTATTGATAGAATGTATGGTTAAAATGAAGAAAGAGATAGAAAAATGAGAAATAGAATGGGTGTCAAACAAGGGCTATATATTTTTTATGGAATTCATTTTCTTGATTTGACTCACAAGGTTACTTTTTACTTGGTTTTGTCCAGGTTACTTTTTTTTTTTTTTTTTTGGCAATGAAATTTTTTTTTATGAACAATTGTAAAAACAATTTCCCTTCAATAGACAATTTTCATGAAAAACAAAATTAAACGAAAACCAAAAAATCCAAAATTTCAATATTTTTCAGGTGAAAAATTATATCAATCAAACACAATTAATTGAGAATCCCCTGGAAAACAATTCTAGACAATTCAATTCCTTGAAATTCATTTTCTTTCCACCCAAATTTCACTCTTACAATTAAACAGACTCATAATTCTTTTAAGTTTCTTAACGGTCTAGTAGTGGTACCTGCTTAGTGGAAAATCATAACAAAAAGCAGGAAGGGATTGCATAATGGTAGTATGATAGAAACATATTTTGATTGGAGACTTACAATTTCATGAATTTGATTGGACCTAAGCTCTATCTAAATATAAAATAAAAAGTGATTTTGACAATTATGCCTTTGTGATCTACATAATTAGCCAAAGCCTATAGAATTGACGTAGTTTCTTGCATAAATGCTAGGAGGATGTATAGCTTATACAAGATCTTGCGGAACATGACTTAATTCTACAAGCACAAGAAAAGTTCGAATAAATACTAACCGATGGAAAATGAGAGAAACAAAGAAATCTTTATATAGACGACTTTTTGACCAAATAAATTTATTCAGACACTATTATTTCAATTAATTAATCAAGATTATATACAAAACCCATGTTTGGTATACATTAAAATTTTCATTTTCATTCTTTTATTCATTTTCAACCACGCATTTCTCAATAAAATAATATTTTTCTTCACATCAATAACTTTTTCTTCTTTTTCAACCGTACATTTTCCATCAATCTACTATTCCAGAATACATTTTTCCAAAATAATATGACTCAAACACACTCAAAATGTTTCTATAAAATGATTGACACTTGATTTTGTGTATAGTTGATTTCCTTTAAGAGTTTGGTCGAAGAACAAATTGATGTGTGGAGTGGCCCATATATATTCTTTTTTTTTTTTAAACAAACAAATTAGTGAAAGGTTGAACCAATTTTTTATAGGTTTTAGTTCAATAAAGGTTGTTTGTCTTTTTATTCTTAATATTTGTAAATTGAAAAAGTTTTGTCCTCAAAGAAATAGAAAAAGGACAATCACTTCAACTTGTTGGTTGTGCTTTTTCTTGTTTTTTCTGAAATCAACGAGCTAGAATTACTGAAAAAATATATAAAACTTTTCTTTAATAAAGCTGGTGCGGGCGATTTTTTTTTTTTTTTTTTATTATTGCTTTTTGTATAGACAACAAATGTGAATGCTTTTGTGGGTCGTGAAGAAGCAATTTGATTGTGCGATGTTTACCAAAAAAAAAAAATGTTAAAATTGCGTTCTCAATCAACTGATTGTATTTGTGAATCTATTCAAATGTGTGGATAAAAAGTAGTCTGATTACTTATAAATAGTTTATAAATATGAGTCAAACATATAAGCTACGCGATTGTGATTGCGAGTTTGACAGCTATCAAATTTTTCTTTTCCACGAGAAATAAGTATGCTAAACATGTCATGATTGAATAAAATTAGAGATTGAGAAATGAAAAATTGTATCACGTTTACTTATTAAGTCTTGGGTTACGTTTTAAAATGTCAGTCTTAAGATATTTTATTGTTTACATACCGGGTAGATCTATAGCTAATTTAAAAACAAGCTCATAATATGTTTTGTGTGCTTGTTTGAACTTTTTTTGGATTCTCACATCAGATTGAATCGTCAAATTACATATCAAAAAGTCTATCCTTACGAGAATTTTTTGTTTTTTACCGTTCAGTGTTGTACGGTGATTACTCCGACGACAAACTCCCACTCCACACATCTCTCATCATGTTCCCATTCAACATCATCTTCCCCATAATTGCTAGAGCATTTTCTTTTGACCCCAAAAGTTTTCAATCAACTTGTAGTGACAGAAATTAGCCAAAGACATTTGTTGGTCTTACGTTGCATGACATGACTCAATGTCGAGATGATTGGGGCTGATTAGATGCGCATGCTCCACTTAGCCAACCCTCTTTATCCACGAAAAGAGGAATTATCAGAACTCCTGTAAGGCTTCTTAGTCGATTTTTCGATTCGCTCATAGTTTGATCGAGAAATAGAAAAAGAAAAAATTGGGCATATAAGAATCTGAGTTTCAAAATTGATTAGATTGTGCATTCTTCACATTAGGTATATGTTTGAAAGCTGGAAGTCCTAACTTGATGCCAAAGAATTTAATTCTCCCTATCGACATTGTTCCCACTTTTGAAATTTATTTTGGAATCAATAATAAATGCAACTTATTGCCTATTATAATTCTAGCTAGAAGTGGAAATTCTAGATAAGGTATCGAGTTTGGCAAAAATATGGGTTTCCAATACTTGCTTTTTGTACGATATCATGATTAATATGCGATTTTATTAATTCATTTGTGTTGTCGTTGGCTCTGCTAAAAATAACGAACCATCATACATGGTATCGTCTCATTTCAAAGACACATGAATATGGTGTCACAATATGTGCTATGTGCAACAATATGTAATGCTACATGCAAAATATAACCTAAACCTACCTGATAAAGAATAAGAGAAAGGCAGCTGAAGCCCCCCGAGGCACATCCCAACTGGCAAAGGAATGAGCACTTAGTTGCTGGCAGTTCAGAGGTCGCGAGTTCGATTCTTGGGGCTCTTGGAAGGCAGGCTCTCTCTTGGAAGGCAGGATTTATCCTGGAAGGCAAGAGTTCTCCTGGAAGGCAAGGTGCAACATATGTTGACTCGCTCGGCACTTTAGCAGATCAGTTGAGGAGCTCTTGGACCCTGGCTAGTTTGGGGCACATCCCGCGATTTACCAGTCTGCGTCTTGAGGGGCCAAGGCGTAGACTCCAGGATTAGTTGTCGAAGGTGGACACCTGGGTATCAAAAAAAAAAAAAGAGAAAGGCAGCTGAAAGATCAATCTAAAGCATAAAAAACGAACGTAAAACCAAGAATTTGTTTGCGCAATTTATTTGAAAAATCATTTTAATTACATATTCTTTTAACCAATAAAAAAAAAAAAAAATTGTGCGGACTTATATCTTTTTTCTTATTTTTTTAATTATACATTCTACAAAAATCATTTTTTCACTTCAAATAATCTCTCCGGAATAAACTAAAAGTCGGCAAAACCAACAAAATAGCCGGGGAAAAGGTAAAATTCGACAAAGTTTGAACGTCTTCATTCAGTGCATTACTAGAGTTTAGTGGGCACTCGTCAATTTGAGTTCGATTTTAATCTCCACCAAACACTCTCTAAATCTCTTTTAATTCTGTAAACAATAAATAATCGAGAGAGAAAAAAAAAATGCAAGCACAAATTGTAGTTGTTCATCTTTAATTTGAGTGTTACGTCAGTTTTTACTAAAAATCGAGATTTACAATGAAGATCTCATTTCTCACCCACTCAGTGCATTGATCTGTATTATACAGAATATAAAGGTTCTATATGCACTTGCAATTTTTATTTTTCTTGAAACTCGTAATGCTCTTAACTAGTCAATGAACATCAGAAATAATCAAATTTGCACCACAATGTTTTTCTCCCTATATTTGCGCCGACACCACTGCTCCGGCACCGGCAGACAAATGCGACGGAATGCTGGAACGGGGCTGACGTGTAAGTGGGTCCGACAGTTTCACTGCAACCCACTACCACCTTATTCCGGGTCCCATTAAATGGCATCAGCATAGCACTAAATTCACCTTTTGTGTTTTTGGTAGCTTGAAGTCACTTGGCCACTATGAAAGACAATGTAAAAAGCCATTAGATCGGGGATTTGTGATCGCAGATGATTAGATTATTTTTTTTCTCTCTTCATCTTCCAATCAATTCCAACCATAGTATTGTCTATCAAAGTTTTCTATCAAAATTTTCTGTATTTATAGCATGATCGAAGAAAATATCTAGGTGGAACCCATCTAACATAATCATATTCCCCTAATTGCTGATACGTGGACATCATATCACCCGTTTATGATCAAAATATTTAGTATTAGATGCAGACATAACATGTTTGATGTATATTCTACTATGTGAAAAGTGCCCTTAATTTTTAATAAATGTGCGACTAAAAAGTGGGGGAAAATTATAAATTCAAGTGAAAAATTATTTTATTGAGAGAATCTGTGATAAAAATAAGTTTGTGAAAAAATTATTTTTAAATAATATGCATCAAACAAGAGTTTAGTGCGATAGTCACATGCGAGAATCGAATTCTCTCACGCGCTTGAAACTCTTTCAAATTTATATTAGGAAGTAGCAAGTTGATCATCAAACTTTAAAATGAGCAATTTAAGCTAAAAAAGAATTAACTTTACTCGGCAACATCACATTATGATTTCATTTGTTAGCTATTAAGCCAACCTTGCTCATAATTGCATAATCTATCCTTAACGATAAAAAATGTCATGTACCTTTTTATATTTTTTTGTGTGACGTAGGAATCTGTAACCGCTACTCGCCAGCGAAGTCCCGATCACCCCAAAGGAGCGGAGGTCCGATACACACTGGTCGACTTGACTACAATTTTGATAGTTTGCATCATTTAAGTTTGATATTGCAGTTAGAAAGAAAATAGACTAACTTCCACATTTAAAGAGAGAACTAGTTTGCTATCAAGACAATAAGTGAGGGACCAAATATGAAATTTTAATTATACTAAACTAACTATTTGATAGAGTCCTCCTTGGTGCTTATAAATACACTAATTGATTCACATCCATTCCCTAGGACAAACACACACTCTTTGAAGTGTTTTCCTCTCCCCCTCTCTCTTTCTATAGAACTATTCTGCATTATCATTCTCAAAACTAGCTGTTAAATTAAATACAAGTGAGAAAAATGGAAGGAAAAGGATGCCTTGGAAATTTTCTTGAAAAGGCTAAGCCTTACATAGCCATGATTTCATTACAATTTGGCTATGCTGGTATGAACATCATTACCAAAGTATCACTCAATAGAGGAATGAGCCACTATGTGCTTGTTGTCTATAGGCATGCCTTCGCCACTGCAGTTATTGCTCCCTTCGCTCTCATCCTCGAAAGGTGCACATGCAAAATTTTACGGCCCTGTTTGATACTCAATACTCGACAATTCAGTCTACGAGACACGATGTTCTTATTTTCTTTGAGATTTTTTTAAATGCTAATTCTTGGGATAATTTTTCTTCACAGGAAAGTGAGGCCAAAGATTACATTTCCAATTTTCATGCAGCTTTTTGTGCTGGGACTTCTTGGGTGAGTGATCTTATATATACACCACGGCAAAAAAACAATAGATTTTTTCCATTTAAATTGTTTGAGAACTAAAATGCTAATCTTCTCATCTTTTACTATTGGGTTTTACAGACCAGTGATTGATCAAAACTTCTACTATGCTGGGCTAAAATTTACTTCCCCTACTTTCTCATGTGCCATGAGTAACATGCTCCCAGCTATGACATTTGTTATGGCAGTCCTATGCAGGTACATATCTCTGTACATTCTGCATTCATATATTTGTATGCTTGACTTCTTTTTCATTCTTAATATTGTCCAGTACAGTACAGTACAGTCCACGTTACTAGACGAGCCTGAAAAGGTTTTCACCGATTAATTGTGTTGTGCTCTGTAGGATGGAGAAGGTGGACATTAAGAAGGTTAGATGCCAAGCAAAGGTTGTGGGAACTATAGTGACAGTGGCTGGAGCCATGTTGATGACATTGTACAAAGGTCATGTCCTTAATATGGTGTGGTCCAACTACATTCATCCTCATAAATCCAATGTTAATGATATTTCTACTGAACCATCTGATAAGGACTGGTTTAAAGGCTCAATTTTACTTATAATTGCCACACTTGCCTGGGCTTCTTTCTTCATCCTTCAGGTATATTTTGCACCTCTTTTTGGCATTTTCTGATACCCTTTTTTCGTCTATGCTAAAATAAATTGAAAAATATTTGCATTTTGTCACAGGCAATCACATTAAGAAAATACACAGCACAACTCTCCCTCACAGCCATAGTGTGCTTCCTTGGGACCTTACAGTCTATAGCTGTCACTTTTGTGATGGAACACAAATCCTCAGCATGGACTATTGGCTGGGACATGAACCTCCTCGCTGCTGCCTATGCCGTAAGTTCGATTCTCTCCCTCTCCCAACAAGTTAGATCAAGTTGTTTTAGGTTTTCTGTAATCGACCCTAAATTTATTGAAACCCATATACGTTGTTGTGTATATACACTTAAATGGACTAATACTAGTTGATTAATGTTAATATTTAAGGTTATTCTTTTGTGCTTGTGCAGGGTATTGTATCGTCAAGTATTGCATACTATGTACAAGGCCTTGTGATGCAGAAAAGAGGGCCTGTCTTTGTCACTGCTTTCAGTCCATTGATGATGATCATTGTAGCCATCATGGGCTCTTTCATCCTGGCTGAAAAGATATATGTTGGAGGGTAATTTTCTCATCCTTAAATACTCAAAAAGATTAAAACAATATAATTTATTAAAAACGAGGCTTAGTTTATCGTTGTTATTGTTTACATACGGACTAAAAAATCTCCTTTTTTTTCCCGGTTTCAGTGTTCTTGGAGCAGTGTTGATTGTGGCTGGACTTTACTCAGTCTTGTGGGGCAAATACAAGGAATACAAGGAGAAAGAAGCCGAGGAAATTCCCGAACCAGTAAAGGAATGTACAAGAAACAATCCAACTGCAATGGTCATTGAAGATTTTGAAGCAAATGACATTGAAATGCAGAAAAGTGAGGCTGATAAAATGGCTGTCTCAGCAGTAACCATGAGTGCTCCTGCTCGAAAAGCTTAAACAGACAAGGATGAGAGAGAAAAGAAGAAAATGAAAGAAAAGTAGAGAGAGAATACAGGCTTTTTTTATGCCCTTTTTGTTTTTGGTTTTTCTATGTCACCATGAGTTACATTACGTAAACTTTCTTGTAACCTAAATTTCTGAAGGAAAGCTAATGAAAAGAACTCTTTGATTGGATATTTTAAGGATGCCCACTTCGAATAATCATGTTAATTACATCTGATTCAGAACCCACTTAGTAAGCTGCTTGTGATCGATATATGTTTATGCCACGTTTCATGCTTTAAAATGGACGAGATTTAAAGTGACATATTTTGTGCTATATACCTTTTATCGAATTCTATCCAATTATTAACAAGTCAAACATATCGATTAGGTGTTTCGATACCACTGTTTCTAGCACACCAGAATCATCTTTGGGCATTTTCAGCACTTGATAATACAAATTGAAGAGCCATTTTCCAGTCGACAATATTATGCTATAACCTTTAAAGAAGAAGAAAAATGACATGAATATTGGCATCATATGACAAAATCATTCACATGTACACTATTGGAGTAGTGAGTTGAGTTAACTTTGAGTCAATTTACTCAATGGAGTTGTATAGATTTACAATAAATATACACTAGGATGAGAAAGCTCATCAACTCCAATATGATTTTCATTCATACAAGTTCTTTTTATTAGTTTGGTTCATTATTTTTGTGATCTAATATCTCGAAATTTGAAGTGAAAGCTAGGAGTTTAGCGTATTGTTTGTGAGGAATAGTACAATTTCTTACTCCTGCCTCTTGTGCCTTTGTCTTGTCACCATTTCATGTGAGTAATTGACAATTGCCAATTTATTCCAAATTCTTAGGTTCATGTCTTCTCGGATTGCAAACAGCTTTCAGCTCAGATTTTATCTACAGTAAAATCTGTACAATTAATTGAGCCTTCATGTAATTTAATTAATGAACGTTCAATGAATAACGATTTGTTAGTTTGGTAAGAATTTATTTAGTACAACATTAATGTGAATAGTAACAATGAAGATCTGAATATCGCTTTAATTTATTTATATTTATACCTATAGACAATGTTCCATCTCCGCTTCAACAATGTGAAAATTGTTTACGAATAACAAACAAACTAAATTTTATTCTCAATAAATTTGACTAAATTTCATGTTAGATTTTCGTAACCACAACATAGATACATTAGTCATTAAGATCATCCATTTCAAATTTGATACGTCGCCCTACTTTTGACCGCTCATTTATTATTATAATAATTATTATTATTGTAAAGTTAATACTTTCTTTATGTTTGAATAAAAAACTTTTAAATTAAATATGACAATCAGCCTTGTAATTTTACCAAGTCATTAACATTTTTCACATTGTGCACAAAAAATCTCATGTGAAGTCATGATCATATCCATTAAACCTAGCAGTTTCTATTATTTTAATCATTACCCCATTCTATAAAATCTCCACTATATCCACTTGAAAGGATAACTAAAACGAATAGAAATCGAATTTGGCCTCCATGGGGCAAGTGGGAAACACAAGTTTAATCCAAGTCTTGTCTGGCAAATGGATATATAATGTCATGTTTGAACTATAGGACAATCGAGGGTTTTCTAACGCTTATGGATGTTGATAGCCCTAATTCTAACCATGAGTAGGCCATAGCTGAGTGCTCCCAATTGTCACGCCCTCGATACACATCTATAGTATGTTTAGTAAAATGGACTCGACAATATTAAGTGCTTATCTGGAGCAACTTTTCAGGGGAGAAAAATCAATTTTTGAACCATTGCAAGCCAAAACCATCATCTTTGTTGACTTTTATTCTCACATTTGGGCCCCGTTTGAGCCATATTTTTTCATCACTAAAATGAAAAATATGACCGTTATCCATCACATCAACATTTAAATTCAAATTTTCTATCTCTTGTGTGGGCCCCAATAACGACTATATTTTTCATTCTCATTTTCAAAAAAGGTGGCTCAAACAGGGACTTGGTGTCGCCTGACATTTAAACGGTTAAAAAAGTGCTAATAATCGAGGAGAAAAAGTTCCATCAGACAAAACTTAAACAAAAAAAAGAAGTTGAATTTTATTTATATACTAATTAATCTTGCGTAATGTTACCTACCAAACATAGTTACAAGTGGGTTATGATCTATGATATACATTAATTGGGACACTTATTTTTCCAACACTTTGATAATGCCCAGAGCACAATGTAAAGCACTTAAGGTGTGGTTAATCTGCATGGAAGTCACTAGAGCTGGACATCATTAATATGCATCATCGATTCTCCACATAAATTTCTTTATTCAATGTCGCACCTTTTTTTTTTTTTTTTGTAGTTAATTTAGCAATCTTAAAGGGTTTTAATTTGTCATTGTCACTTGCTACAAGACACTTTAGCAAGCACGAATCAACATAAGAATCCTCTTCCACTATATATGTTAACAAATTATTTTTAATATGGATTCTATAATAAAGATTTTTTAGAGGAAAAAAGCCATTAAAGTCTAGGCGGGTTAGTATGTGATAAGTACAAATTTTACACATTTTTATTCTTAATTTTATGTGTGTTACTGTGAAAGCATGATTTTCAATTGATATTATTTTATTTTAAAAGGTTAAAAGCCAAAAAAAAATGAAGAAAAATATGAGAATAAGTTACAATTTTTATGTAATCTCTTAGTTTGTATGTATAAACTTTCGAATATGACTGACTATATCAGTTTTGAGAGGATAAGAGATTCTTGTTGTAAAAAAAAATAGAGAATAATGACAAGAAAATAAGGGAAGAAAGGGTTTCTCGGTTTTTAATTTTTAAAAAATTTTGGGATTATAAGTTGTTTTCGATGCTTACAAGTTTTTCTATCGAAAAATGAGTTTTTTTCCTTAGAATTAAAGCTCTTAAACCAATTAATTTATAATATTTCACTAAGAAATCAAAGTTTTTCTTGAAATTTTAGAATTTAAACAGTTTAAGGACTCTCTATGTATACATTTATATATCTTATGTATATTGTTTGTGGTGTACTTAATAATGACTAGGTGTAAGCAACGTGCAATGCACGTTGCTTAGTTTATATTTAATAGTTTTGTTTAAGAATTAATTTGTTATTAATAAAGATATAATTTTTTTGGTTAATTAAATAATTAATGATGTAATGTTTATATAATTGATAAATAATTAAATAAAGTGCTTCTTGCTGTCATTTTCAACCCAAAATCACAAACAGAAAACTCAAGGTATGTTAAGGGGTAAGAATATGAGTTTACTTAGGCTCCATTTGATTCTCATTAATGTAGAATGAGAATGAAAAATATAGCCGTTATTGGACCCCACACAATAAATAGAAATTCAAAATTGATAGATTGATGTGATGGATAACGGTCATATTTTTTTTTTTATGGGTTTTTAATGAGAAACAAACGGGGGCTTAAACTTTTTGCATGACTTAAGTCTTTACTTTCTTTAAAGTAATAATACAATTCATTTTATCGCTAAAGTATTATATGTATTATGATAATATATGTATATCATGTGTTAGACTTAGAGCCCGTTTGAGCCACATTATAATGAGGATGAGAATGAAAAATATAGCCGTTATGGGTCCCACACAAGAAATAGAAAGTTTGAATTTTAATGTTGATGTGATGGATAACGGTTATATTTTTCATTATAATGAAGAAAAAATATGGCTCAAACGGGCACTTAGTATTGGTAAGTGACGGGTAAATTTTCGAGGACGAAAATATTTTAAGGGGGTGAGAATGTAATACCCCAAAATTTTTCATAAAATATAATTCAATTTTTATATACTATATTTTAATATTTTGAAAGTTAGGGACTAAATGATACATTTATCGAATTATATTATATTTGTGTCAAATATTTAGATATTGATGGAGTTATCGTAAATATATGAATATTGGTCTCGTTGGATAAATCGTAATTAGATATATAAATCAGATTCGAGAAAAAGTCGATTCGGATAAGTTAGCTCCAAGATATTTTAGTTTGAAGGAATTATCAAAAGCTAATTTATTATTATTATTATTTAATTATAATTTTGAAAGTAGGGGTGGTAAAAAAAGATTTTCCGTTAAAAACAAGAAATTCCGTTAGTTTTTCCGTTAAATCAAGAAATTCCGTTAGTTTTTCCGTTAAACCAACAAATTCCGTTAAATAGACACTTTTTAGATATAGAAGATATACAGAAAAATAATATTTTTTTTATACGAGTAGAAATTAATGAAATCGTTATTTAAGTTAATTTACTTACGACCATTTTAGTAAATAGAAAAATAATTTAAGAGTGTGGTGTAACAAATAAAAGTTGTGGTGACAAGACAATTGCATTCATAAAATAGTTATCTTAAAAAAATTCTTTCAGACAAGTTTAGAATTATTAATTTCAATACTTAGTAGAATGGTTTACGATAGATGATACTTACAATTGCTAAACCAACAAACATTAGGCTTCCACTTGGATTATCCAATCATGTATTATTGATAAATCATTTAAAATACAAGCGTAGTGATGGCAACGAGGCGGGTTCGGGCCAATCCCCGCCCTCGTCCCATCCCGCGCCCTGCCCCGTCAAGGGGGGGGGGGGGGCGAGACGGATTTTTGCCCCGTTTAATGTCCCATTTAGTTTTTTTTTTTTAACGAAAAATTTTCAATTAAATACAATTCAAAATTTTATAATCCAAAGCAAATAATACTTAAAATAATTACATCAATATCCAAACAAAACAATGAAAACAAACAATGTCCAAACTTAAACAAACAACGTTCAATATTTTTTTTATTTTTTTTTAACTAAGAGGGGCGGGGCGGCAATCCCCGTCCCACCAACCCGTCGGGTCGAGTTTTTTTGCCATCTCTATACAAGCGAGAGATCCCTGGATACTTTTCATTCTAGAGTCTACATTGATCGAGAAGGGAAGAGGAGATAGAGCTTCAATAAAAATTATTTTAAGTAATTAAATTATTCATCAAAGCTGGTTTAAACCATAGATACTCAAAAAAATCTTATTTTAATTTTAGCAAAAAAAAAAAGTTGCAGAGTATCCAAAAGAGAGCATCATTTTCAAAATGGTTTAAAAAAAGTTAAATATTTGACAAATATATAATAAAGAATAGGATGGTGTATAATCTAAAAGAGAAACTTCACAGAATCATGCAATTATTCAATGCACTTACAACTATGGAAGTCGTAATCTCAACAGTTGGAATCACTTGTTAATGTTTATTGATGTTTCCTATTGTTGTTATCGTGTTTGTTTACTAACCCACACACAAAACCTAGATTCATTTTTGAGGTATTATGTCACTACTTTTATTGCGAAAATGAGTTGGATTTGCAATATTCGGAGGACAACAATAATGATGATCTAATCTTATTTACTGTTTATGATATTTTCATCATCATAAATAAGCAAACTTTTATTTTCATAGTTGGAGGAGCCTCTACCTCCGACTTCTGAGCCTCAGTGCTTCATGTGGGGTGAAGGAGTTTGGTGACAACATCTACGAGGATCTCTGGTGATATCCTTCTTCTCTTATTTTGACTTTGTTGATCCTTTCTTTGACCTCCCAACTGGTTTTTTGCCCCTCGTTACCCACGTGGCTATCCACATGACGATTTGAGTTGGGACTTCAGACATGGAGATATTTTCATCATCATAAATAAGCAAACTTTTATTTTGATAGTCGGCCAAGTAATTATAAAATTGTCTCACTACTCTACTTCACTACACTATTTCGAGCTATTTATAAGCTAATTTTTTGAAGATAAAAATGTTCATTTAATGACTGATTTACAAGACTAAATTAAAAGTAGACCTCCAAGCCTAAAAGCGTGGTCAACTTGATGAAATCGATGGGTGCTTTCCATGTTAGCCCAGTATACCTACCGGTCCCAATGTTTCATGGCACGATCATCCTATTCTTATTACTAATGGGGTGAACGTGCGATGTACGTTAATTGGATAATGTTAAAAATAAGTGCGTAACAAAATAAAGAATAAACCTATAAAAGTCAACATACAAATCATATTTACAAACTTGACATACAAATAGAAACCAATTTGAGGATTTATCCATTCACAATATGGGTTTCTGTTTAAAAAAATATATATAGTATCTTGATTCAACCTTGAGAATAGGAAAAATTGTATTTGAGAACTCTCAATACATTACATGCAACATTAATCTAATCTGATTCTTCACTAATTCAAAAGGGAAAATAATATTTTGACACAGTTGTAATATTTCAATCACGAGATGTTTGAGGAACTTTTACAAATTGAGTAAAACATCAAAATAGATGAAGATCAGTTCATCAGTGAATATGTTAGTGAAGAGGGCAGATGTCACAAATGTCAAGAGGGCAGCGCCCCTTGTGGGGTTCGGGAGCAACGCCCTCAGTGGTGACCGATCTGACAGGTCAGGTCGTGGGGTCGAGGGGGCAGAGCCCCTCATGGGGGTTTGGGGGCAATGCCCCCGATGGTGATCGACGAAGTTGTTTTTTTAGTGGGGTTAGAAAATGTAATAAGATATTAAGATATTTTATCATTTTTACATATTGAAATATAAAAAAAGAATTTTATATACATCTTATTACAATATAATTTTCAATTAGCACATTGCAACAAATTTACAGTTTTAACATAATCCGACAAAAAAAAAAAGTGTACACACCCGTCTTCAATTTACCCATCTTATTTCTTTTCTCTCTCCACAATCTTTCGGGACAATTTTAGGCTAAGAATAAAAAATGTACCTCACTATTATTATTATTATTATTATTATTATTATTATTATTATTATAATGTCTCCCGTGTCTCCGTGCTTAACGGAGACACTCTCCTTGTAGTGTTTAGATATGATTTTCAACGGAGGCGGCTATCGTGGTGTTTAGTGAAAGCTACCCTCATTCAATAAGTATTCAAATTATCTTGACCAATGGACATAACTAAAACCTTTGCAAAAAAAACCTGGTGCTAAATGTGACAACAATCTTGTCGTGAATACGGGGACAAGTTGCCAACAACCACATTATGCAAATCTGAGATTCTCCTAGGAGAGTCTCAGATCGGATTTTTCTTTTTCCAATGTAATATTCGGATTCTTTTTGCTAGATATAATGAGTTATGGTTTGTAGAATTTAAGGTTGGTTCTCTATGTAATCGATTGAATTGGCGCTCAAGTCCTTGAGGCTTCATCTATTGTGCTTTCGCATTGAAATTTATAGTCCAGTAATTATATATTCAAAAAATGGACTTGGACTCAGTTTTATGGTGCATATGACAGGGATCCTCCATTTTCAGATAATTGATGTAACTCTCGGTATTTTTTTACTATTTTCGTCCTTTTCCTACTAAATTAATTTATGGAGGCAAGGATCTTTTGTTTGCCACATTTGCTCATCTGTAGTCTAACAAAGATAACTCGACAAACAGAGGTGATATGCTGTCACAGTACTATTGATTACCAGCATTTAGTTTCAATACGATTCTTTCGGGATATGAAGTAACTTTGCTTTGCCACTTCCACAACTTCAATTTGTTGGAAATTTCTAACATATTTGGGGTCACATGTAACATATTAAAATGTGTGTGCTATTATTTAAAGTATATTAGTCAATTAAAGTGATCCACTAAAGATGCATTTTGACTAATGTGTATTAGATTTCATGAAATTAAAGTGTAGAGACCGGAAGTTTGTTTTAAATTGTTGAGGGGCCGATTTAAAACAAATGAAAGATAATAAATGGTCATCTTATGAATATATGGGTTATGGTCCTCATTTGAGTGTATTCTTCAATATTTCTACATCCTCATCAATAGAAATCAAGATTGGAGTGAAGTTCACAAATCAAATTGAAAAATCGTGATCCATTCAGGCTAATAATCAAATTATCATGGATTTGGGTATGTTTTATGTTTATATTAATTTTTCAGATTTCAATATGGAGAATGAATTTAGAGTTTTTATGTGAAAAGGATTTGAATAAAGTATATAGATTGATTATTCCTTTTCAATTTTCTATCAAGTGGTATCAGAACCCTCCATAATTGAAATATTGAAAAACTGGAATTTTGAGATTCTGAATTCTATGGATTATTTGATCGTTATGTCATACATCAAGAATTATAGCATGTTATTATGGTTTTAAGCATGTTATAATATTGTTATTTGATTTTCATGTTATATTATGAAATTCTTTCATATTATGCTTTGAATATAAAGATGAGCATGTTATAAAATGATTTATTGAATTTATTCTATGGATATAGCATGAAGTTATAAGGATCTATGACTTTCTTCAAAATCCCGAATTTTTGAAATTGAGTTTTCTTTGGTAATTTCAGTTTATAAAAAAAATTATTACCTTTGGTTGCAGCCGGCGAGGCTCGGTCGGCGTCCACTTGGCGGCGCCGGTGAGTGTATATTAATCTCCATTAAAGTTTTCAGTTATGGGAGAAGAAGAAGGGGCATTAATTTGAGTATTAATTTGAAGGTTTTTTTGAGTTATAGAAGATTTGGAGGTTGGGGCATGGGCTGCAAATTAAAGATTTTAAAGCCCCTGCTTGCAATTTAAAATTAAGGTTAAATTTTATAAATCAGTCCCTAAAGTTTAAAGTTAATCATAATTGGGCCTTAAGGTTACGAATTTTAATAATTCAGCCCCTAAAGTTTTGCAATTAATTAATTTGGGTCATTTAAGTTCTGAATTTAATTATTAAGCCTCCTGAATGTTCATAATTGGTTTAGTTTGGCCCCTAAAGTTCCGCATAATTGATTTTTAAATCCTAAACTTTTCAATTATTAACATTTAGCCCCTGAAGTTTTAAATAATTAATTTTTGGGTCCCTAAAGTTTTCAATAATTATTTTTGACCCATAAAGTTTTGAATTAATTAATTTCGACCCCTACAGTATTGAATTATTAACCCTTAGGCCTTTAAAGTTTCAAAATAAATAAAATTAAGTATTTTACTTATCAAATTATAGTATAAAGGACTCTATTGAGTTTATAATATTCAAAAGTGAATTGATTAAAGCAATATGTTGCCAAGCAACCTCTTTTGTGAAAATTAATTAATTTAGAATATTAGAAGGAATTCGTGTATATGCTTGTTCATGCGGATATTAGCCGGCCCAAAGGAAGGTTAATATTTGGCCGAGTTTAATACACACTTATGGTGATAAACATGTGACAATTATAAAGTTTCCATGTGAATAATAAATCAATCCAAAGATGTTTTTATTATTTGACAAGATTTATTGTCAATGTTTGATCACTACACCAAGAGTACCACTTACAGTTAATATTACTGTTCAAAGACTTGATATTAATTATGTGTTAGGTATCTTGAGATGAGATTTACCATGATTTGAATTTATTGATTATTGAATCTTATTGTTAATATGAGCATAATTCTTCCATTTTCTCTCTATAGCTAATTCATCTGCTACTACCATATCTGCTAATATCAACTCTATTCCCAAGCTCAATGGGACAAACTTCAAGGATTGGAAAGAGAACGTATTAATTGTTCTTGACTGCATGGATCTAGACCTTGCGCTCCGGATTGAGCAACACACTCCTCTGACGGATGAAAGTTCATATGATGAAAAGAATAACTTTGAGAAGTGGGAATGCTCTAATCACATGAGTCTGATGATCATTAAGCGCGACATTCCGGAAGCCTTTCGAGACGCAGTTTCTGAAGAAGTGACTAATGCTAAAGATGTCCTTACCGAAATTAAGAAACGTTTTGTGAAAAACGATAAGGCTGAAACAAGCACGCTTTTGCAAAACTTGATTTCAATAAAGTATAAAGGCAAAGGAAACATAAGGGAGTACATCATGGAGTTGTCTCACATTGCTTCAAAGCTTAAGGCGCTAAAGCTCGAGCTGTCTGATGACTTGCTCGTACATCTGATATTGATATCGCTTCCTACACAGTTCAATCAATTAAGGTCAGTTATAACTGCCAAAAGGAGAAATTGTCTCTAAATGAGCTCATTTCATATTGTGTGCAAGAGGATGAAAGGTTGAAGTAAGATAGAAATGAAAATGTTCACTTGGCAAGCACTTCTAAAGTTAAGGGCAAGAAAAAAAAGAAGGAATATGAAACTGCTCCTAAGGGTCCAGCACAAAAGAAACAGCAACAGGACAACAAAGAGGCATGTTTCTTTTGCAAAAGTACTGGACATGTGAAGAAGAATTGTACCAAATATTTCGTCTGGCGTGCAAAGAAAGGTACAAATCTTACTTTGATCTGTTCTGAGGTTAATTTAGCTTCAGTACCTAGAAATACTTGGTGGTTAGATTATGGTGCTACTGCTCATATAAGTATTTCTATGCAGGGATGCCTGAGCTACCGAAAGTCAAATGATGGTGAAACATACATCTATGTTGGTGATGGCAAGTCGGTGGAAGTTGATGTAATAGACATTTTTAAGTTATTGTTGGGAACTTGTCATTATTTGGATTTGAAAGATACTAAAGTTGTACCGTTTTTTAGACAGAATTTGATTTCTGTTTATTTGTTGGATAAATTTGGTTATTATTGTTCATTTGGAAACAATCGGTTTAGTATTTCTTTAAATCCTAATATTATTGGTATTATTATCTGCATTTGATAACATATACTTGCTTGATATTGTTACATCATATAATGAAAACCTGCATGTGGAAACACGTGATACTAAACGCAAATTAAATAAAGAAAATTCAGCAAAATTATGGCACAAACACTTAGGTCACATCTCTAAATCTAGAGTTGAACGGCTTGTGTCAAATGGTATTTTGGACTCCCTTGACTTCACAGATTTTTAAGTCTGTATTGAATGTATCAAGGGGAAACAGACCAAAACAAAAGGATTAGGTGCGAACAGAACTTCAGATGTCTTAGAATTGATACACACAGATATTTGTGGTCAATTCCCTATGGTTTCTTGGAATGGTTAACAATATTTTATATCATTCATAGACGATTACTCACGTTATGGGTACCTATATCTTATTCATGAAAAGTCTGAGTCACTGGACATGTTCAAAGTGTTTAAAACTGAGGTTGAGAATCAATTCAACAAAAGGATTAAAAGCGTTAGGTCTGACCGTGGTGGTGAGTACTACGGCAGAAATGACATTTTAGGTGAACAATGTCCAGGACCATTTGCTAAATACCTAGAGGAATATGGAATCGTCCCACAATACACCATGCCAGGGACGCCTAGCATGAATGGTGTAACTGAAAGACAAAACATAACTCTTAAGGATATGGTAAGGAATATGATTAGTCATTCTACTTTACCAAAATCATTTTGGGGAGAAGTAATAAAGACTGCAACTTATATTCTGAATAGAGTACCAACTAAGGCTGCTGCCAAAACTCCTTATGAACTTTGGATAGGTAAAAAGCCCAGTCTAAAGCATTTTCATATTTGGGGATGTCCAGCTGAGGCTAGGCCTTATAGGCCACATGAAAAGAAATTGGACTCCAAAACAGTAAACAACTACTTTATTGGTTATTCTGAGCGAACAATGGGCTATAAATTTTATGATCCCACAACTAAGTCAATTTTTGAAATGAGAACTGCAATATTTTTTAAGGATGTTGAGTTTGGGGGAAGAAATAAGGTTAGAGACATTGTCTTTGAGGAAGAAGTTGAAAATACTATTACTTTTGACAATGCACAAGTTCCTATACCTGTCATTGATCAAGAAGTATATCCAGAACCTTAACAAGACAATGTTGAAAAACCTCACATCCAAAATGAGGTAATTATTCCAGAAGTTCAAGCTCAACAACCTCAAAAATCAATACTTTTAAGGAGATCCACGAGAGAAAAGAAAAATGCTATTTCGAATGATTTTATAGTATTTCTCCATGAACATGAGAAAAATAATGGATTGATGGAAGATGATCCAATCAACTTCCGTCAGGCCATGCATGGTTCAAACTCTCAAAAGTTGATTGATGTCATGAATGATGAGTATAAGCTTATACAAGACAATAAAGTTTGGGATCTTGTCCCATTACCAGAAGGTGCGAAACCCATTGGTTGCAAATGAATATTTAAAAGCAAAAGGGATTCGAATGGTAATGTGGAAAGATATAAGGCTCGTATTGTAGCTAAAGGCTTTACTCAAAAGGAAGGTATTGACTACAAAGAGACTTTCTCTCCAGTTTCAACGAAAGACTCTTTCAGGACAATCATGGCACTTGTTGCTCATTTTGATCTTGAGCTACATCAGATGGATGTTAAGACGGCGTTCCTCAACGGTAACATTGATGAAACGATTTATATGGTGCAATCAGAAAACTATGTGTCAGGAGACCCAAAGAATATAGTTTGCAAATTAAAGAAATCCATTTATGAGCTCAAGCAAGCTTCCCGTCAATGGTACCACAAATTTCATCAAGTAATTATCTCATTTGGTTTCGAGATGAATGCTATTGATGATTGTGTGTATCACAAGTTCAGTGGGAGTAAGCATATTTTTCTGATTTTGTATGTTGATGACATACTGGCCACTAATGATATAGACATGTTGTACGAAATCAAGAGATTTCTATCAAGGAACTTTGAGATGAAAGATCTTGGTGACGCCTCTTTTGTATTAGGGATTCAGATATATCGGGATCGCTCTCGAGGTATTCTTGGATTGTCACAAAATGGCTATACTGATAAAGTACTTAAAAGGTTTGACATGCAGGACTGTAAATCAGGTGACACCCCTGTCGCTAAGGAAGACAAATTTAGTCTCAAACAATACCCGCAAAATGACCTTGAAGTTAAAGAAATGCAGAAGGTTCCCTATGCATCAGCTGTTGGGAGTCTTATGTATACTCAAGTTTGTACACGTCCAGACATATCATTCATTGTTGGAATGCTAGGTAGATATTTAAGCAACCCTGGAATGGATCATTGGATAGCAGCCAAAAGGGTTATGAGGTATTTGAAGAGAACAAATGATTACATGCTCACCTATATCAGATCGGATCAGTTAGAGATCATAGGATACTCCGATTCTAATTTTGCTGGGAGCCAAGACAGTAGGAGATCCACATCAAGCTATATTTATCTGTTAGCTGAAGGAGCTATTTCCTGGAGGAGTGCTAAGCAAACACTCATAGCTTCTTCTATCATGGCAGCAGAATTTGTAGCATGCTATGAGGCATCTAATCATGGAATATGGCTGCGAAATTTTGTCACCGGGTTGCGTATTCTGAATGGCGTAGAAAGACCACTAAAGTTATATTGTGACAATAACTCAACAGTTCTATATTCTAATAACAATAGGAGTTCATCTAAGTCAAAACACATTGACATCAAGTTCCTGGTTGTGAAGGAAAGAGTACAGAGTGGACAGATTTTCATAGAGCATATTGGGACAAACTCCATGATTGCGGATCCGCTTACTAAGGGATTGACACACAAGGTCTTTCATGAGCACATTGCTCATATGGGTGTTGTATATCATGATGATATCAAGTTTTAGTGGGAGTTTGTATTTTCATTGCTTTATGTTTTGAACACATTTATGTATTTGGATATTGTTCTGTACAGAAATAAAGTATTCAGTTCATTACACTCTGTTATTATGTTCAGTACTGATCTCACTTAAGAAATAAGGTTGGACTAGTTGGAAATGGACATGTTTAGGTCACATAACAAGTAATTTCCATGCTACACTCTCGTGATTGATCTATGTCATTTGATTATATGGGTGTACGTTACCATTAATAGATTTAGTCACGTTAAATGTGACGAAAATCGCTTTGATTCTATATCAATATGACTGATGGACGAGATTGTTTGAAATACCCATAATAATAATAATAATAGCAAAATTTTGAATTCATAAGGTTGTGCACATTTGAAAGGTTACACATATGGCCCAGTGGGAGATTGTTAGAAATTTCTAACATATTTGTGGCCACATGTAATATATTAAAATGTGTGTGCTATTATTTAAAGTATATTAGTCAATTAAAGTGATCAACTAAAGATGAATTTTGACTAATGAGTATTATATTTCATGGAATTAAAAATGTAGAGACTGGAAGTTTGTTTTAAATTGTTAAGGGGTCAATTTAAAACAAATAGATAATGAATGATCATCATTTTATGAATATATGGGTTATGGTCCCCATTTGAGTGTGTTCTTCAAAATTTCTACATCCCCATCAATAGAAATCAAGATTGGAGTGAAGTTCACAAATCAAATTGGAAGATCGTGATCCATTTAGGCTAATAATCAAATTATCATGGATTCAAGTGTATTTTATGTTTATGTTCATTTTTCAGATTTCAATATAGAGAATGGATCTAGAGTTTTTATGTGAAAAATATTTGAATAAAGTATATGGATTGATTATTCATTTTCATTTTTCTATCAGAATTATATTAATGGAGGTTTAGGAAGGAGGAAAATGGAATCAAGCCATTGTTTTCTCATTGCAGGTTCCAATCCAAAACATAAAAAGCTTTCAAATTCAGTTTTTCTGCCTGCAATCGCCACTCACTTTGTCATAGTCCATTCATTGTGATCGAAGAAACTTGCCATCATTTGATTGTGTTACCCCAATTTGTTGCCATGGAGGGTTGACTCCATGGACATATATCTCTAGATTGTACTCCGTGCGAGACGGAGACACCGCACACGGCGGTGTATCCGTAGCACATGGAGACGTTCTTCGTTGCACTGAGAGGAGATGTCTCCTTGGCACGGAGACATGGCCGATTTTTTTTTTCCTTTTCTACAGCCAACATTCTATCGTTGATACTACACAACCATTCACTTCAATTTTCATATTCATTGTTATTACACAACCATTCAAGTAATTCTAAAATGGGAATTTTGAGGCAAGAATAAGAACAGAGAATAAATCTAAATATAAATAAGAACAGAGAATAAGATGGTGTTTGGTAGAGATTAAAATCAGATTAAAATTGAAAATATAGTCGTTATTGTTGACTTTTATTAGACGAGTGAGACCCAATAACGACCATATTTTTAATTTTAATTAGATTTTAAGCCGTACCAAACATGCTCTAAATCTAAATAATATAATGATAATAATGCTGAATCGATGCAACCAACACCACCAAAAAGATTTCCTTCAAGTGATATGCTGGAAATTATGCATGAGTTAATGAGAATTCACCATTAGCTGAAACTCAATCCAACCATAACACCACACAAAAAAATTTTACTGTGTGAGAGGCGACGTGAAAATGGGAAAAGAAAAAATAGGGGTAAAAAATAGGATAGTAAGCATTGGGCATTTGTTCTTACAATAGTGCAGTTGTGTGTGAAAATGAAGAAGAAAGTGAAAAAAAAAATTGAATTATGATGATAGGAAATCACGACACGTGGCGCACAAAATTTTGCATATTTTATATTGTTGTGACTTGAGTGCACAATTGGTTCTCTCTTTTTCTTTTTAATGAAAAATACCAATATTTCCTTAATTTTAATTAGGAAAATTGCAACCTGTTCCTAGCCTTTGAAAAAAGTGCTAATAACTGTCGTACTTTTCTTTTTATAAAGAAATAAGGGTCCATTTGATTGTAAAGGTAGAAAATTAGTGAAAAGAAAATATTTTACAGGGAATTGATTTTTCTAGAAAACGTTTTACTGGAAATTGTAATTAATTGTGTTTGATTGGTATAATTTTTCATGAAAAATGTTGAAAGTTTGGTGTCCATTTGACTTCTTTTTTTATGAAATTTGTCTATTTAAAGTGATAATTTTTTCTATCATTGGGTCTAAAATTTGTTCCAATTGTTAAAAAAAAAAAAATTGAAAAAAAAAAAATTTATCATACTGAATATTATTCGTTTGACTTTGTTTTGCATGAAAGTTGTCAATAAAAGTGAAAAAAAAAAAAAAAATTTATCATTGTATCTAGAATTTGTTTCCATTGCAAATAAAAAAATAAAAAAAAGTAGAAAATATTTTCCCACCAAATAGGTGGGAAAACAAAATCAAGCTTTTGTGCATCAAATTATTGTACCTAGAAAAAAGTGGAAAATATTTTGCAAATGTGTGCTATCAAACACCCTTAATTGGTTAAAGTTAGAAAATATTTTTCTTTTCCACCCATTTTCCAGGCTATCAAACGGACCCTAAAGGAAACTAACGAGTTCTTTTTCTTTTGAATTAAAACTTTATTGACCTAAATTACAATATACATATATATTACTTGGTATATTTTAAGAACTATTATGAAATTACTGTAATTTAATCTCATCACTAATTAATCAAATAAAACTATTAGTTTTACTATTAAGTATCAAACTATTTAGATATTTATTTTTTGGTAATAACAAAAAAAAAAAGCAATCATGCGTCACAAAGTTCATCATTAAACACTTTTATTTAATCGAGTTATTCGTTTACTAACTACAAATATATTTGCTCCAATTGTATTCTTTATATTTTCATTTATCATTTTATTATCAGTCGATAAATAAAATGAAGAGCAAATAATTCATAAGTTAATTTTATGTCATTATTTTTATATTAAAGAAAAACACAACAAGATTGATTGAATATTATAAAATTGTATACATCATTTTATTATACGTAAATTTATTACTTTTCCTTATTTTTAAATACAAGTTTTTATCGTAATATTATTACAAAATACATTTTTGAAAATAGTGGGGCTCCCTAGAGACTATTTGTACAGTAAAGGAAAATGTCAGGGACTGTGGTAATAAAAGATCAATTTTTATTTTCCTTTACGAGAAAATTCGGATGACAAATTTATTTATGATTATGTTGGGTAGAAATAATTTAAATTAAAATCAATAATTAATTTTATCAAAATATATTATTAATCTGATTTTAAACTACTTGTAATTCAAGAATTGTCCCTTAAAATATTAATGAATTATTAATGAATCAATAGCAGCAATTCAAGAAGAAGAAAATGGTTTTGGAAATTGTAGAACCGAACACCTGCATTCGAGGGTGCTGCCACAGCCAATTAATCCCTCTTCACCTCTCATCTTCCGCTTATACTCTATTTTCTCCCATCGCCAGAGGTATAATTTCACACCCAAATGCCAAATTTCTGCAAATAAAAAATGCTTTCTTTTTTTTTTTTTTTTTTCCAATTTATGTAAAATGGGTTGTCTATGTTTTTTTTTTTTTTTTGCAGTTTGTTTTCAGTTTATGTAAATTGGGTTTTTTTTTTTTTTTTTTCCCTTTGGTTACAGGTGCAGAAAGCGTGGTTTGGGAAGCGACGCTTGATGGTAGAAAAGTGGCAGTAAAAAAACCAATTTTATCCACTTCAGATGATCTCGATAAATTCCACAAAGAATTGAAATTACTCTGGTAACTCTGTTTCCCTCAGTATTCTGTAAATATACACATCCCTGGTTAGAGTAAATATTCCATTCAATGCCAGTTTAAAAGAAAATTGCAATGTAATTAACATAATCCCTATACAATGGTAACTACTATGTCGGCTGAGTAGGAGTTTAGCACAATATAAATAAAGTATTATACATAAGGTTGATGTAGTAAATTATAATTTATGTGTGATATGGTTTTTCAGTTCCTTTTTTAAAAAAAAATATTTTTTTATGTCTGCAATGTGGTTGATGAAGCAAGCTGGATCATCCCGGAATAGTAAAGCTACTTGCGGTGCACTCAAGGCCACCAAACTATATGTTTTTCTTTGAATTCTACGAGGTTGGTAACCTCTCACAAAAGTTACATGTCGAAGAATGGAGTCCGAGCATTGATCAATCCCTCGATATCATGATTTCATTAGGTATATATGTGATGGATTCTGAATGTGGATTTTTGCCACAATACAATGATTAATGGAATTGAGTAAAAGGAATGTTTTGCACATTTTTTTTCTGCAACACCCGAGTGATGTAGTAAATAAGGTAAAACTTCAATTTTAACCACACATTTCATGAGACTTTGAGACTTTTATCAATTTTCAACCGCACGTGTCATCGATTTTTATTAACATCAATTAAAACTTTTATCAAAAACTTTGTCAAACAATCCCTTAATTTAATTATTAATCATGTTTCACTGGAAATGTTATAGCTTCTCGTCACTCATCTCTTATGCTGGTTTTAACTAGATTTGCTTGGCATCTGCATCTTATGTTTCTTGTTCTATTCCGGTGAAGATGTGTGGTATTGGAATGAGCTGACTCGTTAGGATATTCACCATAATGGATGAAAAAAAAATCCTGCATCTTTAGAGCCACTTAATCTGATTTACTATTAGATAATACCATCGAGAGGTTCTGGAAGGATGCGAAAGATTTTGAATTGAATAGATTTAACACGAAATGAAGCAGAAGTACGAGAAATAATAAACTAGGTTCTGACTTGTCAAAGTCATTTTCTTTTAGTATAATATGACCACAACAATATTAAATGTATAAACTTTAATTTAGAAAATCTTCTTTTTCAATTGGATAATTCTTGACAACACTGTCATTCCCCTTCTCAATTGCCCATTGCTCGAACACTATATTTAGTCTGCTGCATTGTTCTTTTCTTTTCTCCCCTTTTTATTTTGTTTAATTTTTGTGCCAGCTATATGGTTCAGTTAAACTGACGTTGGGTAATCAGATTTTAAGATGCTCGCGGTTTCTTTTGCAGCAAAAGCTCTGCAGTATCTGCATAAGCTTGGAATTGTACATAGGGATGTGAAACCGGCAAATATTCTTGTAATATTTTTAATGATTTTTGTTGCATCTGGTTACAGCACTTTCCTGCATCTAATATTCTTTTTGACAGTACATTCTTCTCCGAGCAAGAAATTTTATGGTATCTTTTTTTTTTTTTTGGGGGCATGGTGTGATAGTTGTGCATTGTTCTGCTGCAGCTTGACAAAAATCTGCATCCACATCTGGCAGACTTTGGTTTGGCTGAATACAAGAGAGATCTTAAACAAGTTTCCGCTGAAAGTTGGAAATCATCTGGCAAGCCAACTGGTGGTTTCCATAAGAAGAATATGGTTGGGACGCTGATTTACATGGCACCAGAAGTATTGAGGAAAGAGATACATACTGAGAAGTCTGATGTCTACAGTTTTGGAATATCTGTCAAGTAAGTACTTGCAATAGACTGCTTTCTGGTTTATATAAGCATTAAAGGCAACTGCTGTGCTGTAGATGTACCTGTCCTGAATTTTTAGTAACAATCAATCTTTTGGAGCAAATATTTTGATAGAAAAACGGTTGTATGACTATTGATTTGTACCTTTTTTTAAAAAAAAAAAATCCTTAATTTGACTTTTATTTTGAGCGCAAAAAAATAAATAAATAAAAAGCTTGAATTGTTCATGGAAATAGCACCCGCTTTAGTCTGTTGTTTCATACTACTCTTACTGAAATGCAGAAATAGTCGAGTAAATTTACGAATGCTACACGAATTTAGTGATTTTTTTATTACTTTTAGGATGTCAACTTTACTTCTTGCAGTGCCAATCTATATAACATGGCCAATGATCTTTCTTATGTGACTGCTAGAGTTTTTTCTCGTTTATTTTCTCTCTGGCCCCCTCCGTTTTCCTTAAGGTAACATATCTGGATTAGACTTGGGGAATTGAAATCTTAGATGTTGCTATGTCTAGTTCACATGATACTTTTCTACCACGGTTTGAACAATCTCTCTTAACATTGAATCCTAAATGCTGGTGTAGTTCATGGCTAACTTGAATTCTTTTATTTGCAATGTTGATAACACATGTGTAACGACCCGACCTCACCCCGGAGCCATTATCTTAAGTCTCCCATATGATGGAGGTCTTGGGTTCGAATCATGGGGGACGCGTCAAAAAGCCGTGAGGAGTAAGATGGGCCTAGGCTATCCCGAATGCGCGTTTTTTTTGTAACGACCCGATCTCGCACTGGAGCCGTTATCTTACGTACTGTCCGCTTCGGAAGAGCCTAGGCCCATCTTACCCCTCACGACTTTCTGACGCGTCCCCCAGGATTCGAACCCAAGACCTCCATCATACAGGAGACTTAAGTTGAATCCTAGTACCAACTGAGCAAGTTTGTAACGACCCGACCTCGCGCCGGAACCGTTATGTTACGTATTGTCCGCTTCGGGAGAGCCTAGGCCCATCTTACCCCTCACGGCTTTTTGACGCGTCCTCCAGGATTCAAACCCAATACCTCCATCATATGAGAGATTTAAGTTGAATCCCGCATTTTTTTGTAACGACCCGACCTCGCGTCGAAACCGTTATATTACGTACTGTCCGCTTCGGGAGAGTTTAGGCCCATCTTATTCGAAACCCAATACCTCCATATGATGGAGGTCTTGAGTTCGAATCCTGGGGGACGTGTCAGAAAGCCGTGAGGGGTAAGAACTAAGATGGGCCTAGGCTCTCCCGAAGCGAACAGTACGTAAGATAACGGCTCCGGCGCGAGGTCTGGTCGTTACAACATGGATGCCGATGTAGTTCATGGCTAACTTGAATTCTTTGATTTTGCAATGTTGAACACATAGAGTTGTTTTCATTTGAAGCGTAAACAGTTCTAACTGAAACTAACAATAGTTTATTCAGGAGGACATAGTAGTTTTTTTATATATATGTTAGTACATTTTTCCTTGGCCCATATCGAGCATTTGCACTTGTATATATTGCAGCGAGCTTCTCACTGGTGTAGTCCCATATACTGATCTTCGAGCTGAGGCACAGGTTACTCTTCCTTCTAATCATTCATTTCATTTGGTTTTTCTTACCTATAAAATTGCTCTGTGCTTCATACGGTATTTGCTGGGTGCTATGAAGTACCCTATCAATTTACCAAGAAAAGAAGATGAATTTCCTAGTATCTTTTTTCCTTTTCGTCATTCACTTAATCTTTTAATTTTCTGAAGAAATGGCTGAGTCATGAAATTAAAAACTTGAAGCCACTAACTAAGATTGTCTTATCTTTTTTTCAAGAGCATGCTACAGTGATTTTGTGGGGGGGAATTTGTTGTGAGTGATCTTCATCAACTTAGGGTTAAAATGACAAATAAATGAAATTTGAATTAACCGAGTTATTCAGCATCCATTTATCTAGGAGGAAGAATACATTCAAGTCTCATAATCCAAGAAAAATAGGTTGTAGCCTCTATATATTGTAATGACAGGTACATCTATGTGGGAATTCAGGACACTTGTTTTTGAGTAATTGATCTTCCATAACTGAAATTATAAAATCATAACAATTTATCATGGCTGTCAATGATACATGCTGATGGCAGGCCCATACAGTCTTGGAAATGAACTACACTGAACAGCAACTTACAGCTGCTGTGGTGTCTGAAGGACTACGACCTGTTCTTGCTGGTCTGGATTCTGGTGCTTGCGCCAGTTTACTATCACTAATTAAGAGATGCTGGGATGCGAATCCTGAAAATAGACCTTCTTTTGCTGATATAGTTGTGGAACTTGCTCTAATATTGGAAAGGGAAGCTGGCTCTTCTAAATCTCTTGTATCTCATGAAGATTTGGATATAGCTAATATTCGAAGTTATCAAGAGAGTATTAACTGGTTTACCCATGGTAAATATTTTTCAGAAAGGGCTTCTCTACCCTCTAATACAGCAAGCACCTGGATTAATTCATCAAATGATCCTTCTTCGTACCATCCGGTGCTATCTTGGGGTTCCTTCTCTACTTGTGGGAGAAGGGAAACCATGGAGGACACACACTTTCTGATACCCCACATGTGCAATGAAAAGAATATCCATTTATTTGGAATATTTGACGGTCATCGAGGTATGTGCACCTTCCAGTGAAATGGTTTGTTTGGGACCAAATTTAAAGGGGAATTATAGGCTTAGACGACATCTTGTTCTATCGTTTTTTGAAAGATGGAAGATTAAGGGGTAAGGATTCGAAATGTCTCCTTAAGAAAAGAAGATACCTTATGTCTGTCCTTTAGGTTGACATGCAAGGAACCCGGTTTGCATCAATATCCCTAAAATGTCATTTTAAATATACTAGTGAGGAAGAATAACCAAGAACAATCAAGCCAGCTGTGGTTTGACAGGTCTGAAGTTGAACTTCTTCTTAACTCTCCCTTTTTTCTCCTTCCCAGTATGCTATAACAGAAGGTTTCTCTGTTCTCTTTCCCAGCTAAGTAGATCAACCAAAATATTCCATAACAAGCTTTTGCATATTTAGCTCAATGTGATGCAAACTGCAAAGAAATGTATTTGATTCCACAATAAGTGCGTGTTAAAGTCTATTATCATTTTTCCCTTCTGTTTTGAAGCCAGTCTACTATCTGTTTCAGTGTATCCTCTTTCCTTCTCTCTTCTGCCAAATATTTCATTGGCCTTAAAAATAAGTTATTCAGTCCTCATGGAGCTAATTCATGAATTACTTGTACATTCTGTCCAAAAAATTCAATAGAAAAGAGAAGTGTTGTAGGAAATAGAACCATTTGATTTTTTATGCTGAAAAGTAATCGGAAATTAGATATGCTTCATTTTTAAGATATCCTTCAGATGGATGGATTGTCTTCTCTTTCAAAAAAAAAAGGAAAGGAAAGGAAAAGAACGGTTTGAAATGGATACTTTTCATGAGATTACAGTTATTGCTGTTAAATTATAAATGGCAATCCTGTTTCATTTATATAGGTGGAAATTCTGCTGCAAATTGCACATTGAAAGCTTGAATTCATGGACTTATGACTGCATAGTTACGTATAAAGAGAGAAGAACAATAATTATTTTGTTTGCAGAAACAATTGTCCAGTCTGAGTGACTTGAATACTGCATTAGTTGCACTTGATTACACTCAAACTACTAAAGCATGTGCAGGTGCAGCTGCTGCTGAGTTTTGTGCTGGGGCTCTACCTGGGTTTTTGCAAAATTTGAGTTCCTTGAGCAGGTTTTCTACTACTAATGATATTGTAGTCTACTTATAAATCTATATTCATGTAGGTAAATGACTGAATATCTTCGTGCTTATATACAAACAAGATTCTCACATATTCATCTGTTACCTCTGCACAGTCCCTCTCATGCGCTTCTTGAAGCATTTGTTAAGACTGACTTAGCATTTAGGAATGAACTAGATTCTCTCCGTAAATCCAAGGGAGTTATTCAGAAAGACTGGCACCCTGGTTGTACTGCAATCACTGCTCTTATAGTGGAAAACAAACTATTTGTTGCTAATGCTGGGGATTGCAGAACAATTCTGTGCCGAGCCGGACGTCCCTATGCATTAAGTAGGGTGAGATGCAAATTAACTATTTAGCCAGATCTTCTATAAGAATGAGAACCCTATTATTGTATGTTGTCTCATTTGGCTCTAATTTATAAGCATTGTGCCTGCTTACCGACTGAATGACCTTGAGTAGGATCATGTTGCAAGTTGTCTTGAGGAGAGAGAACGCGTTATTGGTGCAGGTGGCCAAGTAAAATGGCAAGTTGACACGTGGAGGGTTGGTCATGCTGCTCTCCAGGTTATTCTCTTTTTCAATACACAATTTATCCCCTGTTAAATGATAAACTTCTGAAAATGATGAGCGTGCTTAGAATGCTTATATATTTTACTTACAATGAAAGAGGAAAAGGATGTCTCCTTATAAGAAATAAGTAAGCACCCAAACATGCTTTATGTCTTCAACTGATTGGTCTTTAGAATTCCTAATTTACTGCTTTAGACTGATTCTTTACCGGGCATTTTCTTTTTATTACATGTGATTGCTTAATAAACATTTCACTTTTACATTGAGTATTAACTAATATACATCTTCTTTCAATCGACTTTGATAATATGATCACATTGTCAATTGTATCCATTTTCTGAATACAACCTGCTTTGCCTTCTCTGTTTTATGTTTCCAACAGCTCACAGAGATCTGCTTGTGCAACGCAAAACAATTTAACTAACCTTGGAAGCTAGTAATAAAGAAACAGCCGTGCTTATAAAGATGCATACATATTATGAGATAGACTTGTAGAAACTTGGTTTTTTCTCTTTTTTCCTTTTTTTCCCCCAAATTTTTTCCCACTATAATTTTCATTGGCTAACGAAATATTCAAACTCGGAGTTTGATGACCTCTTGCTCATGATAATGTGACAGTATTGGTGGTTAACGGAAAATTGTAAAGATTGTTACAACACGTTGAATTGCTCCAGGTTACTATTGGGTTGTGACTGATTTAAAAGGTTCCAGAATTTCAGAATATTGCTTATGGAAACCTTCAATATATTAATTTCTTTTATTGGTCATTGTATTAGTTGCCTCAAAGTTTTTCAGTGTTTGGTTAGTAGGACTAGTCTCGACCCATGAACAAGATTTTAGTTTCTTTTTCTTATTTAATGTTGTATAATCCTATTTAGTTCGGTGTACCAAACAAGCACTGGATATCTGCCTATCAAAGCATGTGAGTTAAACATGCACATTTGGATTATATACTTGGACATTAGAATGAACAAATTTTCCTATCCACCCGAGCCTAGCAAGTGCATGCAACTCTTTACTTGGAAATTGTGAGTGGTATCTCCAAAAATTTTATAAGGTAATGCTTCAATAATATATCAATTGTTGTCTTTTAATAGGTTACGCGCTCTATTGGTGATGATGATTTGAAGCCTGCTGTAACTGCAGAACCTGAGATAACCGAGACCATACTATCAGCCGAAGATGAATGCTTAGTAAGTTTCATATAGCTACTTTATCGAGGTCAACGATATGTATTTGGCATCATTGACCAATGAATACAAATATCTAAAATGAGTTGCTTTCTGAAACCTACAGCAAAGACACGAGTTGTTTTGTGTTTGATATTTTAACAGTTATTGAAGGTGTTTGTTTTGTATTTTATGTACTCAAAAGGGTTTTGTTTGTTTGAAACACTATTTGGACGACCATTTGATTTTCTCTTACGAGAAATAATGAATATAATTTTTAGGTAATGGCCAGTGACGGGCTCTGGGATGTCATGAAGGATTCAGATGTTGTAAACATAATCAGAGACACTGTAAAAGAGCCGGGTATGTGCTCAAAGAGATTGGCAACTGAAGCCGCTGAACGAGGTAGCAAAGATAATATCACTGTTATTGTGGTTTTCTTGTGTCCGGTATCTACAGCTGAGAGGATTTACTAAATTATGAGTACGCAAATTTCTCTTGTTAGGAAATGGAAACATGGGCATTCTTTGTAGAATTAATGACACATTCGGATATTTATTCATTATTTGGTCATTGATTTGCTACATTGTAATAAGATTCAAGCATTATTCTGTTTTAGTTGGATTCAAATTGTTGGTTGAATCTTTTTTTTTTCTTTACTTTATTCAATTTATTGTTAAATCTACTAGAATGTAGATTATTAGCAACTACAATGTTAGTTTTGTTTACTGTGTTTGAAAAAAAAAAAAATATGTTAGTTTTGTTTACTAATGTATTATGTTTCAGCATTAAACTACGAAGTATGTTTGGGCATTAAAAAAACAATATTTTGGAAATCATACTAGATCGGTCAGTTGGATCGAAAATTAGAATCACTCGTAAACATTTCGAAAATAAAAATCATTTAAAAAAGTCAATAACTACTCTGAACTAATTGGTTCTTTTAAATTTATTTATTTTTTATAACCCACCTCACCCGAATTAACTCATATTTGACCATATATCTTTTTCAGGTTTATTTTCGAGGCAATTTTTTTTTTAAAAAAAATGTGTCGATTGAAAATCCCCCAACCTTGTTTTTAATTAAAAGCAGGATTGAGTCTGATAATATCCCTACTTTCTTAAAAGAGAGTATCCATCCTCCACTATTCACACCAATCTGGTTCCAATTTGGTTTTCAACTGTTCACATTTGCTTTTCTTTTTTGCTTGTCGGTTGATGCAGACAGCAGCTCTCCAAATTATCCCTACTTTCTTAAAAGAGAGTATCCATCCTCCACTATTCACACCAATCTGGTTCCAATTTGGTTTTCAACTGTTCACATTTGCTTTTCTTTTTTGCTTGTCGGTTGATGCAGACAGCAGCTCTCCAAATTAATAATATATTAATCGAACCGAGGTTTCACGCCAATCTAATTCCAATTTGGTTTTCAACCGTTCACATTCGCTTTTTTTCTTCTCGGTTGACGTCGACAGCAGCTCTCCAAAATAATAATATATTTAATCGAAATATTTTCAACTGGAAATCAAATTCATGTGCATTTAAAAATGTTTTTAATATTGCAGGGTACAGAGACAATGCAATGCGGAGAGGTCTTTAGGAAGTAATATATATATATATATATATATATATACACACACTAACCTCGCTAGCATTGATTTGGTAAAACGAAATGATTGAACAATTGAAAAATGAGATTATTCAATAATACACATTGAATGTTGAAATTGCGCATTGAATATCTTGTTAGATATTTTTAACAATTTATTTATTTGTTTATTGCTGTTATGCAAATGGTTTGTCGCTTCGAAACAGGGATCAATCTCGGAGTTTATTCAGATTCTCTTATCCCCTACAATTTTATTAGATTCCTATAAAAATGATATTACATGTAGTAGAGAAAATTTGAATAGTTTAAATAAGTTTTCAACCATGCTGATGAACGAATGAAGTCTTTATTAGATGTTCTCTGTGCATGTAAAATATAACAGACAAACGACGATGGGATCTAATATGCGCGCGGAGACACCAGTCTCCGTGTGCTAGTGTCTCCGCGATGCGTGAAGCATGTCTTCGCGCAGCGAGGAGACGTACACGAAGAGGACCGCGGAGAGAAGAGGAGTAAGGCGTATGTCAGCGCATTGCGGAGATAAGAGGAAGAAGGCACGATGCGTGGTTGGAGTTACTGTGCTACAATACCATCGTGGGTTGATCTTGCAAAGTCAAGAGATTCAGACCCTATAGTGGTAATTGAAATGTTCATTTAATGTAAATACTTATGAATGTTAAGTTACATGTTTCACCACCTAAATCTTATTTTTATTATATATGAATTAATTCGAAAAATTAAAGATGGAAGTAGTGTTCATGAATTTCTTTTCATTACTAATGAATCGGCTCTTATGTACTTTATTTTCGAATGAAGAACATGCGGAAGTGAACATTAAGAATTTCCTCTTATTATATCTTCATCTTCTTATTGGAATCATAATTTTTTGCACATGAATTTATTTCTCCAAAGAATGGGCTCAAACAAACTCTTAAGATTTTTAACTCATTGGATTTTCTAGAACTGTAGAATTTAATAATTTTACTTATAATCTTTGCTTAAGATTTTCATGGTAAATATATGTTCATCTATTTTGTGTTTTATAATTATAATTACATGTACTATAGGATGCACACATGGTGAAAAAGAGTTTTTCTGATTAAACTAATAGGGTAAATATTTATTAGCCTATTACAGACTATGTCGACACTAGCGAGTGTGATATAAAACAAATGTCTTATTCTTGCACTGTGCAAGAAATTGAATCAACTATTAAAGGATTTGACCACTAAAGTGTGTGAATTTCATGTACAGTAACTGGCACGAGGACACAATGTTTTCTATCTCAATAATGTATATATCCAAACTTGCCAATATGCTAAAATGACATGTTTAATCTCACGTGTAGAATTATGCGAGATATTTTTATTTTTTATTTTATCTGAAGAGGGAGAAAATACCCTTAGAATTAAAGTGTGTGAATTTCATGTACAGTAACTGGCACGAAGAAACATATGTGGTGTCACTTTTAGCAATTGTTGAAGCAGGTAGGCTTTGACTTGGAAGTAGTTGTCTAATTTTGATGGTTCGTGGACACTATCAAGCCTATTTCGATCTTGTGTGTTTGATAAACCCTTTTGACGTGTCTAAGAAATTCCCACTCCTTTATGGGAAAGGAACTAGAGACCATTATAATTTGGTGAAGAGAGATATCAAGCTGAGCTGATGTAGTTATTCCTAATTTCTCCTTGTTACATGCAGATTGAATTTGATATGTTCTCCATTTATGTGTGGATCTATGCAAGTCTCAATTGTTGTGCATTTGCAGTTCAACTGCCTCATTTGCTTTAGATGGAGGTGGGTTTGTTAGGATTCATGGAAATGGTGGTCGAGACGGCGGAAGCGATGGTGCGGCTGAGGGTGGAGAGTCAAAGTCGCGTTCCTAGGTGGTTGGAGTTGTCTATTTTTATATTGTTTTCTTGATTCTTCTTCTTCTTTTCAATTCAATTTTGTAGAAAAATTGATTAATAACGTAGGCCACAAATTTTGTTCTTTAAAATTTTCTTGTGAGGAAACATTTTTTTTTATACTCAGGTATCCACCTTTTGACGACTGATCCTGGAGTCTACGTCTTAGCCCCTGGAGTCTACGTCTTAGCCACTCAAGATGCAGACCGATAAATCGCGAGATGTACCCCAAATTGGTCAGGATCCAAGAGCCCCTTCACTGATCTGTCAAAGTGTCGACTAAGTCAACATATGTTGCACCTTGCCTTCCAAAAGAACTTCTGTCTTCCAGGATAAATTCCGTCTTCCAAAAGAGAGTCTGCCTTCCAAGAGTCCCATGAATTGAACCCGCGACCTCTGAACTGCCAGCAAGTAAGAGTCTCTTCCTTTGCCAGTTAGGACGTGCCCCGGGGGGCAAAAGGAAAAAGTGTGAAGTAACATTTCTTGGAAGCATGCTTAGTTGTGTTTTCTTTGCCATATATGAGTTTGTGTTTTGATTTTTTCATTAGTTTTTCTAAATAAATGAACTATGGACATTTTAACTGCTCGTTGATATTGTAATTGATTAATAAAATGGTTGTGATTCCTGATTCATTTATATGCCAATGTGATATCTTGAACTACGGACATCCTCCCCCCTTTGGAAGAAATAAGAAATTGAAAAAAGAATACTTTTTGGTTAAGCAGCATATGGATTGTTAGATTTTAAATGTTTAGTTGTTCTATTTCTGATTATTACTACTAAGAGTAAGCATGATAAGTGAGATTCTATTTAAATAACTTATGCGAAGCAACGTTTGAAGGAGGGCATTTTGTCTATTTCTCTTGTATTCATTATTGAAGTTAAAGAAGGAATTTTGTTTTCTTCCTCCACTACAGTGGGTATTTTATTAGGATCAATGACTAGGGCTCTAATTAGGCAAGAGATCGAAAGTGGGTATGTTAGAGGGGCTATCGTCGATGCCATCTCTGGTGCTATTTTCTCAATCGAGGTCTTTGAGTCTTCAATGTTTTTATGGCAATCACATGAATTTGGGATTGGATGTATACTGTATTTGTTGACCAACATGCTTTACCTGAAACATCATCCCATTTCAGATTAGCTGTATGGTCTAATTATTTATTGAATTGCTTAATAGAGAACTTTTTATACACATGATTAATGTT
Organism: Fraxinus excelsior; assembly: GCA_019097785.1. Lineage (NCBI taxonomy): Eukaryota > Viridiplantae > Streptophyta > Magnoliopsida > Lamiales > Oleaceae > Fraxinus > Fraxinus excelsior. The sequence goes on from CM032630.1 coordinate 2,092,589, forward strand.
ATGAAATTGTGTAGATTCATGTGATTGCTAGCCTTTTAAGCTATAGACTTGTCCATGAATGCATTGGTCCGGCTATGCTTAGTGTTGTGCAAAGTTAAGTATGATTCTATTTGATTGACAAAATATAGGGATTGAACAAAAATTATTTCTGAGTTTCTGACAATTTCCTTCCTCTTGAATCAGATGGGAGCTATGAAAACAACAAATTTTGAGGAGGTCGAGACATTTTTGACACATGGGGCAAATGGTTTGGCTGGAGATACAGTCGAAACGATCCCAAAGATTACAATTAGAAAAGATGAAAATGTTGATGTATTTTGGAAAGACTCTCTTCTACAGCCTGTCTTCGGGTACTATTAATCATGAATAATAATGATTCCTTTATTGATTAGTTGAGTTGATTGCAAAGAAAATCTCATGGCATGCCACAAAATGTTTCACCTACCTTGCATTGATATATGGCAATTAGACGTGGAGTTTGCCCACTTTGCAAAAGAGGCATGTATTTACACTAGCATGTTGTTCATGTACCTTTATACCCTTAACTTTTGTTTGGTAATTATTTTATATCCAAGTTGAAGTTTGCTTGATTTCTTCATGTTTCTTAGATGCTTCATAATTGTACTTTATAGATGATAATATCTGAAGATTTATCTCGTCAAATTAAGTTCATTTGATTGTACTGATCCAATCACACATCTCCCATCAATCCTTAATACTAGACGCTCTAATATTACCTTTGAAATAAGACAACCCTTGCATTGCAAGGGCATCGAACTAGTATTTACATTTTTTCTTTTTTTGTAAATAAGCGATTCAAAAATATATAAATTTGAATTTATTGACAATATTATTTTATTAGGAGAATGTATTTGAATAAAAAATATTTTGTTTTGTTACGGACATAAATGAACTAAAAAATAAGTCAATTATGTGAACGCCATTTTCATCGTTTCACAAAGGAAAAAGTCATGAGTACAGAAAAATGTCGATAGAATTCATGCCGTTGCTGACGTGACGACACATGATTGACTTTTTTTTTCTATCTTTCCATCTTTCAATGATTTCAAATAATGTGTTATCCGTCAATTTTTTTTTTTTTTTTTTTTGGTTAAAATTTCATGTACTTTTAGCATGAAAGACCCCTCCCATCTAGCCAATCCTATGCGAAAATGTCAGGAGTAAAACTCGACAATATAACGTTTGTACCAAATCAAAACCCTTCATCATATTCACATTTTTCGCAATTTCTATTCCAATAAATAAATACTCAAAACGGACGAAAAATACTGCGTACAAATTACACTTCTCTGTTTGCAGTGGTTGGGGAGTTGCAGAGACCCCTCTGAATTTAGGGTTTCATATCAATTTTTTTACACGCTGATTGTGTGTGTGTGTTTATAAATTGTATATGTGTTTTTAGGGTTGTGTTTTGCCCTAAGTTGTTCATTTTGAGCAGTTTACGGAAATGTCTGGAAAAACGGTGATCTCTGACGACGAAGGTAAAATTTTTGGACAAGTAATCGTATTTCGGTGTTGGGGGTGCAAGAAATTTGTGATCTTTTTGTTCGAAATTGGGAGATTTATGTGCAATATATGTATTTCTGGTGAAAGCAGATGAGGTTGAAGTGTACGAAGAAGAGAGAGACAATGAACCTGATGGAGAACGAGTCCATGGCCGCGATGACGATGATGAGGAAGATGAAGAAGATGGTACATGCCCCATGATTTTGCTTCTTTCGAAATATTGATATTTACTTGTGTTAATATGTATTTTTTTGGTTGAATGTCTGGTTTGTAGGCCTATATTTACATATTAGGTTTTGATCTTAGCTTGAAATTGCAATTTGGATCAAGTCATTATACGGCTTTCTCTTGCACGCAATAAAAAATGCAATTTTTAGGTTTTCTACTTTCTATTGATTTCTGGATTTTTTATGTGTTCCTATTATATTTTCTTAGGAATTATCTGTTATTGTAGATGAAGCTATACCCAGTTTCACGGCATTTTATTCTTTGCTATTTTTTAACATCTGTTCTGGAAAATGTACTCGGGATGAACAATTTTCTTCATGGTGGTGTTTCTGAGCAGAAGAAGGGCAGGATGAATATGAGAAAGATGGGTTTATAGTGGATGATGTCGAGGACGAAGAGGAAGAGGAGGAAGAAGATAGAGCTGACAGTGGTGAGGAGAGGCAGAAGAAGAAGAAAAGGAAGAAAAGGTTTTTTATTCATATATTGGTCATGTGTTTTTTCTCATTTATGTTTGTTGTGAAATAACTGAAGAGTGAATCTGACTGTATAAACATTCATCGAACCAATAATAGAGAGTCAGAATATATGCTTGACGAGGATGACTACGAGCTTCTTCAGGAAAGCAATATCTCTGTTCCTCGTCCAAAACTTGTACGTTCTACTTGTGCTTTCTTTGGTGGTTTTTGTGAAATTTAGGGTTGTTGGTTCTGTTAAATCCGTAATTTGTAATTATTTGCATTTTGTTAAAACTAATTAGGAGAGCAAGAAGTTTAAGCGATTGAAAAAAGCTCGGAGGGATACAGAGGAAGACACCTCTGGGTTTTCTGATGAAGAGGAGTTTGTTGGAAGTGGAAAGGGAGGGCATTCAGCAGAGGAGAAGCTTAAACGCAGCTTGTTTGGTGATGATGATGGTATATTTCATTCAAATTGTCCTTCATTGTTAGTATTTTCTGTTTGCTAACAATTTGTCTTGATGCGTCTGAAATACTCTAGGACAACCACTCGAGGATATTGCTGAGGAGGATGAACAGCTTGAAGAAGAGGATGCAGACATTGGTGAAGAGGATGAAATGGCCGATTTCATTGTTGATGAAGAAGAAGTCGATGAACATGGAGTTCCAGTCAGGTACATCGTCATCTTGGACGTCTGCAAGACATAGCTCCATGAATTGATTTTCTGAACTCTTTCTAATGCACAGACGGAAGAAGCCCAAAAAGACTAGGAAAACCCCTGGGATCTCATCATCAGCTCTACAGGAAGCGCATGACATATTTGGTGATGTCGATGACCTTCTGAAGCTTCGCAAGAGGAGTTTAGCAATGAGGGGAAGGCATGAAGAATCTGGTGAATGGAAGGAAAGGAGGCTTGAAGATGAATTTGAACCTGTTATTCTCTCTGAGAAGTATATGACTGAAAAGGATGACCGCATTCGGGAAATAGACATCCCCGAAAGAATGCAGGTTTTCTATATTTTGAAGAATACTCATCTACCTGGTTTTCAATCCTGCTGTCATGATTATAATGCTTCCCATGTTCTTTGTAGATTTCTGAGGAAAGTACTGGTCCTCCACCTACAGATGAGTTGAGTATAGCAGAGGAGAGAGACTGGATATATGGTCAGCTTGTCTACGGTGCTGTGCCTCTGTTTAACAAGAGAGGCACAACAACCGAGGAGCTGAATGAACTATCATTAATCAAGGATGACATTGCGAGATTTCTGGAATTAATGCATGTACAGAAGTTGGATGTAAGCATCTTTTACTAACTGACGTTTACTTTGATATGTGCAGATGAACTCTACTGCTTGAGTAATAATTCATTCTGCTATATCATTAGGTCCCCTTTATTGCTATGTACCGGAAGGAAGAGATTTTGAGCCTATTGAAGGATCCAGATCAGCCGGAAACGGACATGGAGAGCCTAAATGATCCTAACCAAAAACCTAGACTAAGGTGGCACAAGGTAGGTATCAGAAATTTGATTTGCATATTATATTTTTAACGTTGAACTTCTTATGTACAAGATTACTTAGATATTTCATGGAGTGGTTTGCTGTAGGTTCTTTGGACGATCCTGGACTTGGATAAAAAGTGGCTTCTTCTTCAGAAACGGAAGGGTGCCCTTGAGACATACTACAACAAGCGCTTTGAAGAAGAGTCACGCAGAGTATATGATGAGACACGACTCAATTTGAACAGGCAGCTTTTTGAGTCAATTACGAAGTCACTTAAGGCAGCTGATTCAGAAAGAGAGGTTGATGATGTTGATTCAAAATTTAACTTGCACTTCCCGGCGGGTGAGTCTGGTGCAGATGAAGGGCAGTTCAAGAGGCCAAAGAGGAAATCACAGTATAGCATTTGCAGTAAGGCTGGCTTATGGGAAGTTGCAAACAAGTTTGGATATAGCTCTGAGCAGTTCGGGTTGCAGATATCTCTGGAAAAAATGGTATGTTTGTTTTTCCTTCTGATTGCACTCGTCTTAAACTAGGAGATTAAAAGGGTTTGTATTTTTTTATTTATTTATTTATTTTTTGCAGAGGATGGACGAATTGGAGGATGCTAAGGAAACGCCAGAAGAAATGGCTTCCAATTTCACTTGTGCAATGTTTGAGACTCCCCAGGTGGTGCTTAGAGGTGCTAGACACATGGTATGCTGATAAATCTGTGATATTTGCCATAATTTGGGTGATTCTTTGAGGATCTTCAGTATACTTGTTAATTTTTAACTTCATGTACCAGGCTGCTGTTGAGATTAGCTGTGAACCATGTGTACGCAAACATGTTCGTAGTATCTTTATGGAAAATGCTGTCGTGTCAACAAGCCCTACACCTGATGGAAATGTTGCTATCGATTCTTTCCACCAGTTTGCTGGAGTGAAATGGTTGCGGGACAAGCCGCTTACAAGATTTGAGGATGCACAGTGGCTTCTAATTCAAAAGGCTGAAGAGGAGAAGCTCCTGAAAGTTACCATTAATTTACCGGAACCAATCCTTGATAAGTTAATAAGTGACTCTAACGATTATTATCTGAGTGATGGTGTGAGTAAATCTGCTCAACTGTGGAATGAGCAGAGGAAACTGATCCTTAAAGATGCATTTTCTAATTTTCTTCTACCTTCAATGGAGAAGGAAGCAAGATCCTTGTTGACTAGTAGAGCAAAAAACTGGTTGCTCTGGGATTATGGAAAGCTTTTGTGGGACAAAGTTGCTGTGTCACCATATCAACGAAAAGAAAATGATGCTAATTCTGACGAGGAAGCTGCACCCAGGGTTATGGCTTGTTGTTGGGGCCCTGGAAAGCCAGCGATAACTTTTGTGATGTTGGATTCATCTGGAGAAGTTTTGGATGTTCTGTATGCGGGATCCCTCAGCCTTCGTGGTCAAAATGTTAATGATCAGCAACGTAAGAAAAATGATCAGCAGCGGGTTCAGAAGTTTATGATGGACCATCAACCGCATGTTGTTGTACTTGGAGCTGTGAATTTGTCTTGTACAAGGCTTAAGGAGGATATTTATGAGGTATTCATTATTGAACTATTTTTTGTCATTGTTCGATGTCACCTTGGATAGTGAAACTATTATTTTCTTTTGAGAACTCTTAATGCCATGGGATTCATGTGATGTTGCTGTTAAGGAAAAATCCCATCATTGATAGTTTTTTTAATCAAAGTTATAGGTGATTTTTGACCGTTTCACCCCCTTCTCAATTATCAGATCATCTTCAAGATGGTGGAGGATAATCCTAGAGATGTTGGTCACGAGATGGATAATCTGAACATTGTATATGGTGATGAGTCTCTTCCGCATCTATACGAAAATTCCCGAATCTCAACAGATCAGCTTCCTGGACAAGCAGGTTCTTTCATTACTGAATTATGAGTTATTTGTGCAATACTGTTGAGAATGATTATCTTGTCCTTGATGTGTAGGTATTGTCAGGCGAGCTGTGGCTCTTGGGCGCAATCTTCAGAATCCACTAGCGATGGTTGCTACATTATGTGGACCAGGAAGGGAGATATTATCCTGGAAACTTAATCCTTTGGAGAGTTTTCTTACTCCTGATGAGAAATATGGGATGGCGGAAGAAGTTTTGGTGGATGTAACCAACCAAGTGGGTCTTGATATCAATTTGGCTGCTAGTCATGAATGGTTGTTTGCTCCTCTGCAGTTTATTGCTGGGCTTGGTCCTAGAAAAGCAGCATCTTTGCAGAGGTCTTTGGTAAGAGCAGGAGCAATTTTTACTAGAAAGGACCTACTGACTGCTCATGGTCTTGGTAAAAAGGTGTTTGTTAATGCAGTTGGATTCCTGCGAGTCCGTCGCAGTGGATTGACTTCTAGCAGTAGTCAATTTATTGATCTGTTAGATGACACAAGGATACATCCAGAGTCCTATGGCCTTGCGCAAGAGTTGGCCAAAGATATTTATAGGGAGGATGGCAACGATGATGCAAATGATGATGAGGATGTGCTTGAAATGGCCATTGAACATGTTAGAGAAAAGCCTAATCTATTGAGGTCAGTTGATATCCACGAATATGCTGAACAGAAGAACCGCCTAAACAAAAAAGAAACCCTCAATGATATAAGATTGGAGTTGATGGAAGGCTTTCAAGATTGGCGCAGATCATATGTGGAACCAACTCAAGATGATGAGTTTTACATGATATCTGGAGAAACGGAAGAAACATTGTCTGAAGGAAAAATTGTGCAAGCAACAGTTCGCAGGGTTCAAGCACAGAAAGCAACTTGTGTCCTTGAATCTGGATTGACAGGCTTGCTTAATAAGGAAGATTACACGGATGATTGGAAGGATATAAATGAGCTCACTGATAAGTTGCGTGAAGGCGATATTTTAAGTTGCAGAATCAAATCAATTCAGAAAAATCGATATCAGGTGTTTTTAACATGTAAAGAGAGTGATATGAGAAGCAACCGCTTCCAGAATCTTCGAAACATGGATCCCTACTATCATGAAGAGCGCAGCGGCTTACAGAGTCAGCAGGAAAAAGCTCGTAAAGAGAAGGAGATTGCTAAGAAGCATTTTAAGCCCAGGATGATTGTTCATCCCCGTTTTCAAAATATTACGGCTAATGAAGCAATGGAGGTGTGTTGTTAACACTTTTAAATCCATCATGAAATTACCTTTTTCCATGTGCTGTATATGCATGCCACACATGTTTGTCATATTATGTAGTGGAGTTTGTATTTGCAGGACTATTTGATAATGTGATGTGTACAAGTAACATATGCATAATACTGGCTAACATGTGTACATAAGATGGGGGATGTGAGTTTCATCTTTATTTTCTTGGGTATATGTTTCATTTGTTAGATTGACTTATTTTAGGTACATTTTTTTTTACTAGAAAGTGATTTCTCAAATTGAATTCATCCCCTCATGAAGGAGTACGTAGAGTACACTCTCCCACTTGATGCAGCAACATCTTTAATATAAGAATCTATAATATATCTGCCTGTGATTTTGAGTAGGATGCAGTGTGAAATTTGGCTTATAGTTAAGATATTTTTGGGTATGATGCAGTGTGAAATTGTGGTACGATTAGTACCTCTTGATTTTCATTTACAATTATGTCGTAATTAAGTTTCTTCTTTTTTCCCCTTTGTGTACAGTTACTGTCTGACAAGGAACCTGGTGAAAGTGTTGTCCGTCCAAGTTCTCGGGGACCTTCATTTTTGACTTTAACTCTTAAAATTTATAATGATGTTTATGCTCACAAGGACATTGTTGAAGGCGGAAAGGAGCAAAAGGATATCACAAGCTTGCTTCGAATAGGGAAGACACTGAAAATTGGAGAGGATACATTCGAAGATTTAGATGAGGTAAGTATCTCAAGTTTTGTATTACTGGGAATTGCTGAGGTCTTCGGGTAATTTAGCCAGTAATGATTAGAAGATATGCCAGAATGCTATCAACTGCATGATTATTGCCATGCTTTGGAAATGTTTCTCGATATAGTTCTGCCATGTCTATGTACGAGTATTAGCATATTTTTTAATCATTATAGCTGATTATTTCCTTATTGCGGAAGCATGGAAAGAAAGCTGACTTTTCCTTCTCTCTTTGTTTGATGCATTTTTCAAGTTCTAGTTTGGTGAAAATAACTAGGCAAAAATAAATGATCTGGGTAATGCTTGGTTTAAGACCTTTTTTTTTACATGTGGTCAATTGTAGATCGAATACTTCTTCCAGATCAGATTTTGTTTTCTCAGTGTACTTGTCGGAAATCTACTTCTGTCAACATAATTTCAATCATTTTTACTGTATTTTCGAAGCATGGAAAGAGAACAACCTCTTCCTTCTCTCTTTGTTTATTAAATTTTTGAAGTTCTAGTTTGATGAAATACCTAAGAGCTAGTCTAGGCTGGAATAGAGGATCTGGGTAGTGCTTGGTCTATTCTTTTTTCCACTTGTCTGATATTATCTCTCATCTTCTTATGTTTTCACTCATTAATTGATTGCTGCTGCTTGAACAGGTTCGTTTTCTCAACTTAGCCCCTGTTTGACAACTATTATTTGAGAACTCTTTTTTCTACCCTCATTTTCAATCACACATTCATACAATAAAATATTTTGCACGTAAACTTGTCCCTGCTACTTAACCACACATTGTCCTAAAAATTACTATTCAAAACATTATTTTTGAGAAAAGTGGTCATCAAACGGGCTTAATCTGCTTGCTAGAAATCTACTTTTGTCAGCATCATTAAATCCTGAGATATCTGTAGAATCTTCACCATAGGTTCTAAATTATGTTTTGTTCTTAACTGTTGATTAACCTTGTTTTCTACGTTTTCTTGACAAATATGAATGATCGTGGTTTGTCGTTCTTGATGCAGGTAATGGATCGTTATGTGGATCCATTGGTGTCCCATTTGAAGGCAATGCTAAACTACCGCAAGTTCAAGAAGGGCAATAAAGCAGAAGTTGATGAGCTCCTAAGGATCGAGAAATCTGAGTACCCAATGAGGATTGTGTATTGCTTTGGGATATCCCATGAACATCCTGGCACATTCATACTGACTTATATACGGAGTTCAAATCCACATCATGAGTACATAGGTCTGTATCCAAAGGGATTTAAGTTCCGAAAAAGGATGTTTGAGGACATTGATCGTCTTGTGGCATATTTTCAGAGACACATTGATGATCCACATGATTCGCCATCAATTCGATCAGTTGCTGCTATGGTGCCAATGAGAAGTCCTGCAACCGGGGGCTCATCAGGGTTTAGCGGTGGGTGGGGTGGTTCAGGCAATGATGGTGGACGGAGAGGAGGCCAGTCTTCGGACAGAGATAGAACTCCGGGTTCTAGAACAGGTAAGCTAGAAGAACTTCAATTCACGCTTGCAGCACTATTCCTATATGGTATTCAATGTACTGTAAGGTCGTTTCCTTTTCACACGTCCTTAAGTGATTGGTTGTGTGACTTGTGTCATCCTGTCTGAGATGTAATATTCTGCTGACTTACAACTTTACTTTTACTAGTTTTTGTTAATGATTTTCTGCTGTAAAAACTCTTGGCATACTTTACCTTGTAACTTAATAATTCGTTGATTCTTGATATGGACAAGACTGATAAAATTTGATGGGTTTTCATTTGATTACCTTCTGCCCCAACTTCACCTTCTGCATAGATTATTGAAGAGGTTAATTGAGACCCACTAGTAAACCACACCCCCAATCCTCCACCCACAAGAGGGGGATGTGGTTTTGGATAGTTATAGGAAAAGGGAGTGTCCCCTTACAACTTTACTGCTGCAAAGATTTGTTACAAATAATGTCGAACTCCTTGCCATATGGGACTTATTAGTTTCTCCTAAAGTCACGTTTGAAAGTGATTGATTTTTCTTATTTATTCTTTTGAACTTTTGAATTATACATTTTTTTTTTTTTTTGTTCATCTCTAGCTAGATTGATAACCTCTGACTAAGGAATTTATAGTTCACAGGAACCTGTAAGTTTGATGTTGAAATACGTCTGGATGACTGGCTTGGGGTGGGTCTTGATCACGAGAGCGATGAAGGCCTGCGTTTTGTGAAGTGGAGAGTGGCCTAGAGGGCAGGACTGTTTTAAGGGTTGGAGGTCTTGTGGTGGAGAGGTTGAGAGAGTTCTAGAGTCGTGTTTAAAAAATGTGACATGGTGCCTACAGTTGATAGATTCTCGGGTTTTATTCTAGTTGTTTCAGTTTTATCAAGCATCCAATCTTCTTTGTTTTGTTGCACTGATTTATCACTAATATTGCCCTCCTATGTTTTAATCTATCTATTTTGTTTGGTTATAGGTAGAGGTGATTATAGAAATGGTGGCGACCAGCATGGGCATCCAAGTGGAGCACCCAGACCATATGGTGGGCGCGGACGTGGACGTGGGCGGGGCCGAGGTGGTAGAGGCAATGACAGGCAGGATTCAGACCGTGGAAAGTGGGGTTCTAAGGATGGTGATGATGCTGGTGGATGGGGTAGTTTTCCTGGAGCAAAAGTTCAGAATTCACCAGGGCGGGAAGCTTTCCCTGGTAGCTGGGGCGGCAACACTTCAGACGATGCTGAGGATACTGGTGGTGGAAATTCTGGATGGAGTGGCAGCAAAAAGAGTTCCGGGCAATCACAATCTGGTAATGATGGATGGTCCGGAGGTGGCAGCTGGTGAATGTGATGCCTAATTATATCTACATCTGCTTGGAATGTAGTGGATTTAAGCCGTGAGTGGCTGGTGGATGAGCTAATTAATTTTGTAATTCCATTGTCACTAGACTTCGGCATATTTCCCATTGCTTCGTATTGTACACCTAATCATTTAATTATTACAATGCACTATGTTAGTTTTGTTAGTCTATCTTATTGTTTATTGATGTATCGGTAGGATGCTCGTGATGTAGCATGCTGTAAGCTCTCGGTATTTTTTTCTTGACTCGTGGCGATGATCTGTTTGAAAGCATTGTGCATAATTAAGGAAAATGTTGGTTGTCCTTTGGTGTGGTTTAGTACTACCTGTGAAGTCAATACTTTGATGCGTTTTACCTCTTTTTCTCTTGGTGGGAACTTGTTTAATGAATTTTTAAAGCAATGCAAACATTGAAGGCAGGAAGCACAAAAGTTAAATATCGTAACATGCTTCCCTTGTTTAGATCTGTTTGGTTTTGTTAAAATCAAATTTTTAATCAATTTTGATAAAAGTCGATAAAATGTGTGGTTGAAAAAATGAAAGAAGTTGTGGGTTCTTGAAATGTGGATAAAAATGAGCTCAAACAGAAGTTTAATATAGTATAGTTGGGGTGGCGAGCATGTTCGTGTCATGTTCCTTCAGCTGAAGGCAAAACATTGAAGGTGGAGTTCTTACAGAATTTGACTTGAAACAACTGCAACAACAACAATAAACAAAATCGACTATGTAGAATCAGAAGTGGATGTGTGAAATTCTTGTGGCTAGTAATGTATTTTGAAGTTAGACACGCCTAGGTTAGGACACGTTGTCCCTAAGTTGGACAGTTAATCAGCCTTCGATGACAACTAGAACTTGGTCGAATAAGAATTCTAAATTCCATTTGTTGTCAATTTCTCGTTCGTTCATAGCTCCTTAGCATTAATAGTTGTATACGTTTTTCTGCATCCATTACTAAATGAGGGCTCTATTATAAAGGAAAAAGAATACAAGAAACCATCCCTCGAGACATTTACTAGGTAGCAACAGAATATGATTGTCTCTACAAGAAAAAAATTAACTTTTAAGGGTTTGTCTTGGCATTCAAGAGAAAATTCAACTTGAAGCTAATCATAAAGAAACAACACTAAGTCATAGAAATTACAGTTGAGACCATATCAACCTACCATGCCTTCACTTGTCAAGGAATTTTTTTCTTGGTTATAATCACTAGCCATATTACAAACTTCCAAAATTTGAAACAAATTTAGGCAAGATTGATGGACAACATAGAAATCAAGAAAAAAAAAACTTCAAGTACTCTCAAAATATATGTCTTAACAAGCTTGAGGGAGCCTCAATATTCAAAACTCAACTCTTTCAAAATTGACAGGTACATTCTTAGCTTCAATTCCAAATAGTTTTCAGTTCTTTTGAGTGCATTTCGTCCCTCCGAAATTTTTTCAATAGAACTTGAGTTTGTGTTCATCTATGGTAATGAATATAAAATAAACTTTATAGAGGTTTTTGGACTGCCTAATTCCTTTATTATTAGCTTTTCTGCTTGCTAAGATCCCACATTCGTAGCTGTTTTTGGCAAAAATAAAAAATGAAAGGTTATGCTGTTTGATAGAAACGATGCTTTTATGCTTTTTTTTTTTTTTTGGCCACAAGTTGAATTTCTTTTAGCCATTTTTCCGATACATTAGAGTTGGCTATGTGGATTAGTCACTATGTTCGGTTCATTGCTAAATCAACAGGAAAATCTAAAAGAAAGACGCATGGAATATGACGGAATTCTTATTCTTTTAGAGTTCTTTTGATTTCACGTGCAAAATCTCCATTGAATCATGAATCTTTTGTTTTTGAAGGTGTAATTCAACATCCAGCTGTAAACAATGTCTACAAATAATCAGAAGGTGTTAATTATACAAGATGCATTGAAAGAACTATGTGCAGTTTCCATCAGAGAAGTCCTGCGCAGCTTGTCACTTGCTCCTGGTGCTAAAATCAAGCTTCTTGGAATTATACCGGCATTCAGGACCGCCCACAGATTTTATCCTCTGTGTTGTGGAATTGGTACATGTTGTATATGTGGGCTCATATAGAGTGGAACACAAGTTTACTGGATCAAAATCGTCGAACCACGTTAAATACTTGTGTTGATTTTTGTATTCTTTTGCGCTTAAAATCCAACAATACAAATTCTTGGATTTGTCGCAATTAAGTCATTGGCGTATGATTATAATCATGACTCGTCATTTTTATATCTCTTCTGATGCATTTGTGTGCAACAGTGCAAGTGATCGTTGTTGCAAAGTTGCAGTAAATTTTTCTTTGATTTTGTTTACTGATGCGGTTTTCGTATATGTTCTTGGTTTTCTCTAGGATTCAAAAGCAGGTTACATTTGAGTGCGACAATCAATAAGAAAAAGGGGGACATCAAACAGCAAGTTCAACAGCTGATGGATGAATATTCAAGATGTTTACATATTGCAAGGATTTGGAGGCAGGCTGAAACACAAAAGGTTATCAGTGAATATAATTTTTCAAGCATGCACATAGGAAATTGTAGTGTTCCATCCATTACGTATTAATCAAATATCCCCATTCACAGGTCGGAGATTTACGCGGCTAAGTTTTCATTTATTAATGTATATGTAGGCTGGATTCGAGATAGCTGTTGAGGCAGGGTCGCTAAAAGAGGTCTCCGTGGAATATGCCAAGAGCTATGGGGCTACACACGTGATCCTTCCTAGGTACCCCGTAGTTTCAGCCTTTGTAGATGGTATAGAGGAAAGTGTACCAATCTATATTAATCACCACCAATAATATGATCAAGAAATTTAAATTTTTAATTCCAGCTAAAAGTTTGATCAATTTACTTGCTAATTGCTTCTACCTTTTTGTTTCAATTCCAACTCATACTTGGTCTGTTCCAACTTGATTTCCACAGGAACCTCAAGAAAAATAAGAAATATTTCATGGACAGCCTATCTTGTGCAATATATAGGATGAAAAGAGATAGTAGTGTGGAGACCGTGAGAGGAGTCGAGGCTGCTGAAGTTAGTGTATTGCCCTCAGGCAGACATTTCAAATCAGAAACTTGTAAGTGAATAAGGTCCATATACAGTTTCATATATGCTTCAGAGAATCGATATACAAAAAGTTCACTCATTTAGATGTGCAGGCAAACAAGGAGAAGAGATATTTGAAAATTCTGCCTGTTCAGTGTGCATGAACAGAAGACCAGGGAATGGAGGACAAACAAGAGAATTCACTTGTGCTGAGTTGCATTTGGCAACAAATGGATTTTCCGAGGAAAACTTGTTAGCTATTCCGGGAAAGAAAATCTTTAGAGGGCAACTAAATGATCTACAGCAAATTATGATAAGAGAACACTATTTAAAAACCATTAAAGAGAAGGATTTTAAGACAGAGGCTCAGATCCTTGGAAAATTCAGACACGAAAACGTGGCCATGCTCTTAGGATCATTTTCAAAAGGAAGGCATAGGTTGCTAATCTATGAATTTGTCTGCAATGGATCTCTGAGCAAACATCTATCAGGTAAAGACACTACTGAACCACCTCAGGTCCTCATAAAAGTTTAAACTGTTAAAGAACGAACACGTTAATTTAGTACTTGTTTTTGCAGACAAAAGCAGGGAATTGACATGGGACAGAAGAATGATCATAGCCCATGGGGCAGCTAAAGGTTTGGAATATTTGCATGGAAAACAGATTTATGGAAGTGTGAGGGCAAGCAACATACTCATTACACATGATTACCAACCACGGGTAAATTTGTTAATCGGATTTTGGATCGTATTAAATTGCTTTTCATGAAAAATCAATGTCTCTTATGCCGGAATTTTTGTCAAATGGATCAGCTGTCGTATTTCGGGCTTTCTAGAAGTCAATATGAAGACACGTATCAATCTTCCGAAACCCTGGTGCTAAAGACTTTTGACTACTTGCCACCAGAATATGAAGGAACTGGATTAGACTTGAGCAAGGCAGATGTATATTCCTTTGGGGTTGTTCTTCTTGAACTCATCAGTGGTCGAAAGACAATTGAAGATACAGATGGCCAAAGTTTCTTGAGATGGGTAATGACTTTTACATTCTTAATTTGAAGACAATTGAAGTAATCTCATTTAATTTCTTGGCAGGCAAGACCATCTCTGAGACAGAAGAAGTACATGGAATTGATTGACCCTGTAGTACAGGATAGTGTTGATCTTTTCCAGCTGTATTGGATCGTTCGCGTCGCAGACAAATGCCTTAGCTGGGATCCCAATAGTCGACCCTCGATAAATAAGGTGACATGACACCCCTCTTCAGCCGAACTCAAAGGAAGAATGCTTATTCACTTTGTGAAAATTTTGCATTTTACTTAATGATTGTTTTCTTGGATGAACTTGCTACAGCTGGTGAAGGACCTGGCATGCATAGTTAACCATTGTGGTGCTGAAGACTTCTCTCTTACTGAATCTGAACTAATGGCTGCGACGGTTAGGTAGTCGAATGTAAAGCAGCTGGCTGTAAGTAGTAGTTTTCGAACACTGATGGTTGTGCTGACCTTTTTTTTGGTTCAAAACTGCTATTCTGAGCAGTAATCATGTAATTATACAACTTATTATTTGTATGCTTTTAAATTGGACTTCATTATTATTATGCAAGAGTTATGATTGAATATATCATTAGTGAATTAATGTAGTATTGTTGTAAGTGTTAAAAAAATTAATTATGGTACGAAATCGAATTCACAAATTAAATTTGGGTTTGATGATTCCACTTATTAAATACTCGAAAATTCTAATTTGGTTCGATTCTAAAGAAAATCATATCGAATTGGATCGAACCACGTCCAACCTTACTTTTGTGTGCTTGTTCTAAGGCTCTTAACGTAACAAATGGAAAAGTCAAGCGGTGACATTGAAAAATTAGTCAATCGGAATACAAATCCATTTCACACAAAACAGAGAGAGAGAGAGAGAGAGGAAAAAGAAAAAAGAAAAAAGAAAAAAGAAAAAAGAGGAAGAATAAGAAAAGAAAAATAGGAAGGGTTGACGACATGATTGAGTAATAAGTGGTTTATAGTATTAGCCCATGTTTGATATACATTAAAATTTTTATTTTCATTCTTTTACTCATTTATAATCACACATTCTTCAATAATAATGTGGCTCAAACACACTCTTAAGCTTGAATTCTTCAATTTCGAAAGGTAAGTAAAAAGTTAATGAAAAATTATGTTAAATTTTAGGATTATTGAATTATTAGTTCAAATTCAATTTTATCGAAGGGGAACTATTGAATTAAGTATATAGTAATGTTATTCATCCCCACTGAGGTTACAACCTCAATCTACGTGACGTTAATGTAGGATTAAATGATATGTGAAATTAAATAAGTAATTTAATTTTACCTTTTATTTAACATATTATTTAGAGTCACATAGATTGGGGTTGCAACCTCGGTGGGGATGAATAACATTATTCTTAAGGAAAATAAGTTAAAGGAAAGAAAATTAATTTAATTGATTAAAGGAAGTTGGGAAATTGCTTAAATATGAAAAGAATAAGTTTTACACCTTGTTTGAGCCCTTTTTTTTTTAAAAAAAAAAATGAATTTTGTAATAGTGTTATGATAGAGATTGTGTGGTTAGAAAATAAGAAAAAAATTAAATTTACGTGTAATATTATTTTATTGAAGGCGTGTTGTTGAAATGTGGTCAAATTACTGTTCAAAAATACATCTGGATGGAAAATGGGGCTCAAAACAAATATTTAGTATCACTATTTAATTATTAAAGTTACTTAAGCTCTTGTTCGGTAAAAATTAAAATCGATTTTTAGTAAATTTTCATAAAAGTTGATAAAATGTGATGTTAAAAATTGTGGGTCACATAAAATATTTGATTAAAATTCATTGTTGACATAGATTAAAATCTAGATTTTAATTTGTCCCGAACATGCTCTTAATATGGTTAGTTGTTAATTTAGGCATTATATCATATTTCAGGTGGCGATACAGACATCGGGGTAGCTTACAAACCGAATTGATTTCATGTATAAGGTTCTTTGAGTGAAAAAAAAAAAAAAAACTTAAATATTTTTAGATATTGATAATTGATTATACTATTATGCTCCTATTTGACGACTATTATTTTGAAAAGACAATTTTAAAATAGCGATTTTTTGGAGAATATATGGTTAAAAGATAAATAAATTTTTTTGATTACGTGCTAAATATTTTATTGAGTGAATACAATTAAAAATGAACCTGTGAATTAAAGAGTGAATACAATTGAAAATGAGCATGTGAATTACTGTCAAACATGGGCTATGTTACATGAAATTATGTGAATTATTTCAACTACATGATTATTATAAAATGTTCCCTCACTATGATATGTGGAATTATAAAGATTGTATGTGGGTTACTCGTGAATTGGAATTTGAAACATATGTTCATTGTTGAAATCTAGCTTAAACAACATAATTGAAAAAAATGCATTTTCATTATAAATTGTTTTATTAACTACTAGTAGGGCACCGAGGTATGCTTATGTGATATTTATTGGCCGCAAGTAGGACTTCTCCGATGATCGGAAGACACATGATGTACCTTATGTGATCACGGAAGGATTGACCACTTGACTGCGCCTTTATGATATTGTGCTTATTGGAACCGCGGACGAGGTATTTCTTGGGTGATTATAGGGGTAACTAGGGAATGTACCTCTAGTGGTCATAGAATGATGAGCGACTGAATTGTGTCAATATTATATTGATCATTTGATTATTGATTATTGATATTGATATTGTGCAAAACTCTATCTGGTGCATAGTAAGGCTGTCGGGTCCAATGTAAATGAAAGTATTTCGAATTTACCTTGATAATTATATCATAACTATGATACGATATTTCTCAGTATTACAAGAATGTTTCACGTCTTGATTATTATTATATGATGTTTATCTGTAAATAGTTTAAGTGATGTAAACTCGAGTGTTGATATGTATAAATGAGGAAGTGTAATTATTTTTGAATTTCTCCACTCATTGAGTTATCAATTCATATGTTTTTTTCACAATTTTTCTTATTAGGAAGCAGTTGAGATTATGGTCAACTTTTGGAGTTGAGCATTTGATTTTGCAAGTCAAAGCCACACTACTGAGTTATCTAGTATAACTTATCACAGAGAGCATGTAGTCATTATTTTAGGACACGTGTTCACTTTTGGATAGCACACTACAACAAAAATGTGATTATTTTGCGATATACGAGAAATTGATGCAATAAGTGATTTAGCGCAACACATTTTTTTAGGTTTGCCGCAAAGATTGATACGAAAAAAATAAGTACCAAAAAACAAAAATCGCCACAAAAAATTGTTGTGAAATGTTAGAAGACAAGACAAATAATAAAGATTGTAGCCAAAAACATGAGGAAAATAAGACGCCAAATTTTTTTTGGGAAACTTATGATGACAAATTTTAATTTTTTGCAACAAAGTATTTGTGATCGAATATGGTCTACTTTTTACGACAATTGTTGTTAATATTTCTTTAGGTGGAGGAAAAAGTAGCTACAAGAATTTTTTATTTTTTTTATTTTTTTTTTTTGCAACAGACAAAAAACATTGCATTTTGTCTTTTACAATGTTTACTCATATCTTGTAGGCCTCAAATGTATGTTATTGTTAAGTTTTTGTGACATTCTTCATTCGTTGCTTTTATTATATTTTGTAACGTTCTGTACTTGTTATCTTAACTTCTTTTTGTAACAATCGGTGATTTTTGTGTTTAGCTTTTTTGCAAACATTGTGAGGAAAAAAAGTATGCACCTAAAAAATATAAGGCAACCTAAAATGTTGTCGTAATATTTCAAAAAGCACAACAAATAATAAAGATTGTCGTGATAAAAAATTATCTCCAACTAAAAAAAAAATATTATTAGATGATTAAACTTTCAATCCCATAACAACTTTAAAAAGGTGAACTACTAGACTTGATCAATCCATAAACGAAAATATATGTCTCAACACTTAAAACAAACAAATAAGCAAATTATGATTAATATATTATCAACAGGCAGTGGCATGTTGAACACTATAGCTAGTTTCAGATTGTTGTGAAGACGTGCTAACTTGACCCGATATGAACTTATGCATTAGTGTTTCAAATTAAGACGATACGTATATCCATTAATTCTTGCTCCTGTTTCTATATTTTCTCTTGAAGGGCTATTGTCTCGGTATTAGTAGATATCAAATTAATAAAGTGGCTTGATCCAGGTTTTAGTCCATGTCTAAGTCCTCTAATGTAATCTCTAGATTTTCCTAAAACACGATGGAGGCCTAAGATCTCTCTAGAACATGTTGCTCTTTAATCTCAATCATCATCTCTTATATATAAGAGAAAATGAGAAATTATATTAATAACAAAAAATGTAAAAAACATAAATGACGAAGAATAAATAGTCAATACATTTACATTTTGCACAATACCTTTGATGGTGGGACTTTTGAAGACAACTCTTGTGATGTACTAAAAATTCTATTTGTATTGCCAATTTTGGTTCGAGAAGCCATTATGTACCAAGGAAAAATAAAAATGATCATTTTCAATAGAACCTTAGCGCTTGAGTGGCATCATTAAATAATCAGCAGAATCTTGTCGCCCGTCTTACGCTCGAGCGGCGTATATATCCGAGAAAATTTTGCCTTCAACTAATCACATCAAGTAACCATTCTCTTCATTTATATCTGTTGGGAATTTACTTAACATGCACAGTGAAAAATAAAATAAATTTCAATTCTTATCAAAGATCTTCTTTGTATTTAAAAGAAAATGTAATAAAAATTATACATTTTTATAGATTCTGCAAACTCCTCTACTGATCTACAATCCATAGTTGTCCATTGTCCAGCCTCCAATGAAAATCCATACAGGGAACAAGAATGAAAGAATTAGAGTTCCTTTTTTCTTATACTAGCAAGAATATGAATTATTGTTTGTTAATTGTTTATTAATATAAGTTCAAGTGGGCTGGACCCGTCTACTAAACTTAACACAATTCAATACTTAATTAATCATATTAATTAAATTTGGTCCATGAATTAATTAATCCAATTAATTAATTCAGGACTATTAACAAATAATCCAATTAATTAACTGTACAACACTTGTTAATTAATTAATTAGTGAATTTCTTCTAGTTCTCCTTTTGTGGGTAACTCATTAAGTCCCCGATCACAATACTTAACAACATGAATTATTATTTGATCTAATCAAAATTGAAAAATTAAAACATCCATTCTAATTTATCGTCAATTCACATTCTTCGTCCCAGATTGACATCTAACAATGTGTCGGGCAATACATGTGACGGGAATGTCACGTGGTATGACAAAATTAAACTTGTTCGATGACCATGAAATTATAATTATTTCATCAATATGATCTGATAAATTACGAAATATGGATCTGTGTTGCAATCTCAAAAAGGCTCGGTTGCCCGGAAAAAGCCCGAGCAAAGCCAACTCGTGGCTCGGTGGCATCGAGCCGAAGCTCGGGCCGAGCCCCATTTTGGGGAGTCGGATCAAGCCCGAGCTAGCCTATGGCTCGTCCCCAGTATGTGTCACGGGCAGAGCCGAGTCTTAAAAAAATTAAAAAATACACTGCCAACGCAGACAATTGTTTTTTTTATTTTTTTAAAAGTTTAGATGTATTTTTCATATATATTAATATTTAGTTATTATTTATAATACGTATAATTGCACAAATTTTAAATACATTATAAAAAATTATAGATTTATAACGAATTTTTAAAAAAAGGCGAGCCGACTCAGCCTGCTAAGGCTCGGGTCGAGTCTAATTTTTTTGGTCGAGCTTTTGCTCGGCTCAACTCAGGCCCAAAAGCTCAAACCCGTTTTGCTCGAGTCGAGCCTGAGCTTTGAGTTTGGGCTCGTTGACATGGTTAGATCTATGTGAATCTCAATTATTGATTATATCTTTCATCCCATTATTAAGTCAATATAAGTCGAAAACTCTTTTTTGACTTATGAATACACATTGGCCAAGAATTCATTATTAACTTAACTGAATGAAATGTAGATCACAATCCCTTACTATTTAATAGTGACAAATCCTCCATTGGTCATTCACAACCTTCATAAGATTCTTGACATACCCAAATGATGTCGTATTAGTGACTTTTGATAGAGGAACATTCAATATCACCAAAGTATGACTATCCCATATAAGGGACTATAATGATCTCAAGTCAAAAGATCAATTTCACTTATACCAAACATTAAAGATTAATCACCGACGCTCAAATAGGGTCTCCAATGTTTTGTTATATTTTGTTATATAACAAAACATCAATGCATTTGGATTATGGATATGAGACTGCGGACAATTAGATTACACTGCACATTGCAACACTCATTGGCAAAGAAAGAAGTCAGACAATGAGAGTATATGAGACTGCAGACAATTAGACAAACACCAATTTTTTTCATTTCATTACACAATTTCAATTTGCAGTTAAAAACTTAAAATTCACAATTTACCATCGAATATCACAGCCACGGGACCAAAACAATTCATAAAAATAAAAATAAATGACAGCTTACAACTTACGATTTCGGGCTTCACAAAACCGGTTGAGTGTGGATTGCGGAGACGGAGTGTAGCAACTGCCTAATTCTGTTAGGTCGCTACCGAGACGGTTGCGACGACGGGCTAACTGCTAAGTGATGGAGACACGGAGTCTGGTGCACCGGAGATGGGAGTCGGGAGAGGTTGGAGAAGGTGAGAATTTGGGAATCAGGGATTGATTTCAAATTTTCAATCGATTATGTATAATTTGGGACTTTTGCCTTAGGCCAGTATGTTATATATTAAGGACTGGGCCTAGACAAATGACCCAATTCAATTAAAATAAAAAAAGATGAATTAAATGAGCCGCTTTGGCCCAATTTCAAAACAAACAAGATGATGGGTTGGCCAAATTGGCCCAATGTCAAAACAAATAACTAAGAAAAAATGAAAGTAGGCCGCAACCCACTTTCAAAACAGAAAAAAAACCATGGAGAAGACGAACCAGGCAAAGGCGCTGTAGGCGCTGGTCGGTTCGGCGAAGCCCTGCACGCGCGGCCGCCCCTGGCCTAGTGTTGGGTCCATCTCTGGACACAACCCTCTGGATGCTTCCATATCCTATATCCGACGTTATTGGCACTGTCAGTAAGTTTTGGGTTCAGAAACACTCCAAGAATATGTAGGGGTTCGAAGACAATCAGGTCAAGAATGGAGCCCTTAGCTACATGGTGAAGGCTATGGTATATACCATTGAAGAAAACAACATGACTTCTAAGGTTTTGAGCAAAATTGAAGGTTTAATTGATGAGAATGCAAAGCTACAAGAAAAGATTGGTGAGATGCAAGATGAATCGAAGAATTTAAAATCCAAAATGCGAACTAGGCTGAAAAGACGTGATGGAATTGTTAAGCTAAAGGCTAAGATTACGGCCCCGGAGGAGAAAACTGAGAAGGCAAAAAAAAAAAAAAAAAGCTACTAAGGCTATAGAGAACTTAAAGGAAACAAAGGGGTACAGAGCTTTGAGTGAAGAGTTATACCATAAGGAGGCAAATGCAATGATTGAGTCGATTATTTTATTAAAAAATGTGTGGTTGAAAATGAATAGAAAAATGAAAATGAAAATTTTAACGTGTACCAAACAAGGGCTTAAGGGTGTGTTTGAGTCACATTATTTTGGAAGAATGTATTTTGGATTAGTAGATTGATGGAGAATGTGTGGTTGAAAAAGAATAAAAAGTTATTGATGTGATGGAAAATATTATTTTATTGAATAATATGTGGTTGAAAATGAATAGAAGAATGAGAATGAAAAATTTAATGTGGCTCAAACAGGGTTGTCACTCTCGTTTTATTTACTTGTCGGACAAGCTTCTAGTTTCATCGAATAAAAGAACATATATTCCGTTAAATTTTTCATTTTTCCCTTTCAAATAAATGTACATACATCTTATCATAACTTTCTTGAATTATGCACTTGTTTGATTCTCATTATTTTCAAAATGCATTTCTCTATTTTTTTTTTCAACCACACATTATTCAATAAGATAATATTACACGTAACCGCAAATTTTTTTCTTATTTTTCACTCACACATTTTCCAACAATCTACTATTCCAAAATATATTTTTGAGAAAAGATGGGGCTCAAACATGCTCATGTATATGCCCATGTTTGAGCCCCATTTTTGGGTAAAAAATACATTTTTGAATAGTGTTTGTTGGAGATCGTATGGTTAAGAAATAAAGAAATTTTTTCGATTTACGTTTAATATTATTTTATAGAAGAGTGTGATTGAAAATGAGTTTTGAAAATATGATGCCAAACATAATGTACTTAATTATTAAGTGGGTGTTTGACACTCATTTTAGTAGAAAAATGTGTTTTTGAATAGTGATTGATGGAAGAATGTGTAGTTAAAAAGTAAGGAGAATATTTAGGTTTATGTGTAAAATTATTTTATTGATAGAATGTGTGGTTGAAATTAGGGATGTAAGTGGTCCGATTTTTGCGGTTTTTGACAAATTTTCAAACCAAACCGTTTAAACCGGTTTGAGAAAAACCCAAACCTAAACCAAACCATTTTGAACGGTTTGAAAAAAACTCAAACCTAAACCTAACGGTTTGGTCCGATTTTAAACCGTCGATTTCACCGTATATTTTTTTGTCTGTCTACTTTTATGACATTAATTCATTAAATTCAATATATATTTATATTTTACTAGCAATAAATATAAAACAAACTAAATATATCTACTACAAATTTAAATACCAACTAAATCAAAGTGAAATCACAATAAATTAAAATATAGTTCTTTGTTTGCCATTTTAGGCTAAGACGTTACGATAACGTTAATACAAATCTACTAAACTAAATATAAAGTCCAAAATATATAATCATGTTCAACATGACCTCGTGATCATCATATCTGAAAAACAAAACTACTGATTAGACATGGAGAATAACCAACCATAATAATAAATCAATTGTTTATAATATCTAAACATAACAATTACACAATCTTAGCTTTGTATTTTGTTACGAATTCAGTTTCTCAATATACTCAAACACCAATTGTTGTCACACATGATTCATAGTCTCCATTGTCAAACAAATGCATTCGTTATATCATCATAATATTGGATACTAGATAGATAAGAGAATCTTTAAAAATATGGTAATAGAAAATATAAATCACCTGCAACAACTTTCATTGAATCATCAAATACTTCAACTTCATCTAAATATTGGCACAACACTATAGGTTCATTATTAATTTGCAACCAATTCTTTCCGCATATACAAATCTCAACCATCATTGCACCTAATAAACTCCTAAAGGAATCAAGTATCTGACCTCCATTTGAGAATGCAAACTCAGAAGCAACTGTAGAAATTTGAATTCTAAAGAGGAAAAAGATTTTTGATAGATTATATTAGTCTTGATATTATTAGATATAAATTAGGATTATTTGGTAATAATAATATATATGTAATATAAAATTATAAATTGACAAAAATACATACAAATTACAAAATTATTGAATTTTGCATATCTGAATGAATTTTCAAAAAAAAAATCATTATTTTTATTTTTTTTATTTTTATATATTTTTCACCGATCCGGTTTGGTTTTAAACCGCAATTAAAATTCTCAAACTTAAACCAAACAGTTTTTGACCAGTTTGGTTTGGTTCAAAACCATTTCGTTGACGGGTCCACGTGGCACCAAACCGACAGTTTCTAAAATGCGGTTTCGGTTCAATTTTTTTGTTTGGCGATTTTTGCTTACAGCCCTGGTTGAAATGAAGAATGAGAAAAAAATGGTGCCAAACGAGGGCTAAATTATCAGTTGTTAACGCCGTTACAACATAACGGAAGTCCCACAATACAACCAATTGTTAGCCGAGCCGACAGCTAAGCTGAAGTGTCTTCAGCTACAAGAATGTCTGCGTATTGGGATTCACAACAAAAGCTTTCGGTGCAAGCATAAAACATAATTTTGCAGTTGCGTCATTCTCACGTCATGACTTTGTCAGGATGAGGTCACGAGTGGCGTCGTTCTCCCTTGTCTTCTAGAAAAAGCTTTGGCTTTACACTCCACAATCTAATCCTCAATCATATCAACTTATCTCATCCAATTTTTTCTTTCCTCTTTTTGTACTAGTCAAAATTATTTTCATGATATCGATCCAATGTGTTACCTGAGTAATAAATTATTAATGAGGCCTGCCTTGCTACATGAACGTAGTCCCTATTTTAAAAGAATAATTTAATTATTTATTCATTATTCGTCGATATGTACATATTCAACTTCCGAAATGACTAAATTATATTATGTCATAATGAGTCGATATGGAAATCTTTTTAATCGTGTCAAATGATGCGCTTCTAATTAAAGACCTTTCATGTTACCAATTTTTATTAAAATTTTACCAAAAAATTGATTTTTAGCAAAACTAAATAGGAACTGAATGTTCTTAGACCATATGGGTAGAAATAATGTGAGTCTTGTCTTTCTTGACACGAGCTCAACATGGATTGCAAAAAGTATGTCTTCTTCGAGCAAATTTATTGATGTCAACTACACTTGCTTCACGTCCTATTATTTTAGCCTTACTACAAACCCTTTGATTCATAACGCGCAAGGACACACAAAAGTGTGCTTGTGTGACAAAAATATTGTATTTCATGTCTCAAATTGATAATATGCCCCCGTTTGACAACAATTATTTAAGTGAAATAGAGTTATGAAAACTAATTTTTTGGAGCGTGTGTAATTAAATAGTACAAAAGTTTTGAATTTACGCACAAAATATTTTATTGAAATTTTGTTACATGTACGCCGGTGTTGACACCTTGATGTACATCCCCCCTCACAATAGGGGACCCACGCATAGCAAAACTCATTTTATTGTGTGAATGTGCTTTTAAAGTGAATATATAGAAAAAAAAGATTTGAAATAATGATTGTCAAACATGAGCTAGATATAGGGTGTGTTTGAGCTACATTATTATGGAATAATGTATTTTGAAATAGTAGATTGATGGAGAATCTGTGGTTGAAAAAGAAAGAAAAGTTATTGATATGATGAAAAATATATGATTGAAAATAAGTAAAAGAATGAAAATAAAAATTTAACGTGGCTCAAACAGGGCACTAAAAAAAATGTTGTTTATACAACCGAGGGTAAAAGCGAGAGCTAGAACAGCAATATAGGACCAAGTTCTTTAGGGAAAGATTCTTGAGGACCCACACGGCATTACTGGATAATTTTTGGTTACATAAAAAGAGGCATATATTGTCGATCAGCCACCCAATTAAAGCCCATGGGCCCCTAGGCCCAGGTACAGGATGTTAGTACTCTAGTAGGATAAACGACGCCGTCTCTTTTTCATTATTCCTTGTTTGAGCCCATTTTAGAGAAAAAAATATATTTTCAAATAATGATTTTTTGATATGTGTTTGAGACACAGTAAATTGATGGAAATTGTGTGGTTGAAAAAAAATAAAAAGTTACTGATGTGATATAAAATATTATTTTATTGAATGTGTGGTTTAAAATAAATAGAAAAATGAAAGTGAAAATTTTAATATGTACCAAACAGGGAATATAATTAAAAAATAAAAAAAAATCGATTTACGTGTAAAATTATAGAAAAATATATGATTAAAAAATAGAATAGAAACAAGGAATATATTTTTTTAACAAATTGGCCTTATTTTCCAAAATATAACGGTGACAGATGTCCCCTATTAACCACAAAACATTGCACGTCAACTCTACATAAACCATGGTTTACGTTTAGTGCACAGATTGATCGTGCTGTTCCTCGGAAAGCCGTCTCCTTATCCCCACTTCCGTACAACCCCCTTCTCCTATATACTCACCCCGCTCATTCTCAACCTCTCCACACTGCATTTTTCGGTCCACTATACCTCGAAGAGTCTAAAACGCTTTTCTTGTTCAGATTTTTGTACTATACAATCATCTTTTAGTTCTGGGTTTTTCAAATTGTCGGTGAAAAGTGGGGTTTATTGCGTTTTTACAGTCTTTAATGGCTTCTTCTGAGAATTATGTAACTGTTGAACAACCGTGGATGTTCCGGCGATCATTTGCCGATTCTCTGGCTTCCGATTTCTACACAAAAGAGAATGAAACGCTAACTAAAGCTTTGCAAATGTCATATAAAGGTGGCGCCACCGCAGCCGACACTGCGGCTTCTCTTTTGGTGAAGCCTGAACCGATGCCGTTTAAAACACCCACCGTCTCCGGCAGGTCGGAATGTGAAGCCCCGGTTTCGAAACCACGGACGGTCGGGTTGTCACGGAAGATAACAAAACGGAAGTCGCGTGCGACTAAAGGTGCAACGACGACGTTTATATCTGCTGATCCCGCGAATTTCAGACAAATGGTACAACAGATGACAGGAGTTAGATTTGGGGACTTGAACGGACAGTTGCCCGTTTCTCAAGTGCTGAAGCCTGAGCCCCAAAGGCCAGTCAACCGGTTGCAACCTAGTGGAGGCTTGTCAACTCTTGACACGTCAACTTTTCTGCTGAGCCAAACCCACCACCACCAAGTCGACCCAGCTTCATATTTGGTGGCTCAGCCACCGGACATGGTGGTTACCGATGGTGGCTCCGGTGGGCTTGATTTCAACTCTCCTTGCAACTTTCCAACCCTCGAGTCTTGGAAAGATATGTAACGTGGTGCAAATGACTATGAGCTTTAACTTTTACCGTCGAGCGACGACTCTGACCGTCCGATCACTAATATCGATTTAATCTCAATTTTTAATTTTTTTAAGTACTTTTTAATTTTTGAAAAGGAATCTTGGAGAGGGGTAAAATGGGAAAAGCTGTTAATATTTTGTGGTATGGCTTGTATCTCTCTATTGTATGATATATAATTGTGACATAAGTTATTGTAGTTTAATGTATCACTTTCAATCATTTCTCTATCGATGTTAATCACATCATAGGTCATGTGAATTGATGGGATTATTATTATTATTATTTATGGTTAATCACAAGATTGTGTAGACACTCCTTCCATTGCATATTAATTTATGAAAATTGTAGACGAAAAAATTATTTTTGTCTTTAAATTGTCCTATATTAACGTAACGTGGGAGATAAAAGATAATGTACGTGTAGCATGATTGTTTTAATCTGTATTTTAAAAAGCGTAAAGCGTGATTAAACCTAGAAGTTTAAATTGTCCTATATTAACGTAACGTGGGAGATAAAAGATAATGTACGTGTAGCATGATTGTTTTAATCTGTATTTTAAAAAGTGTAAAGCGTGATTAAACCTAGAAGAAAAATTTTAAGCTTTACGAGCTTAACCTGGTTTAGGTGAGGTTTAAACGTAAAAAAGGACGTTTTCTTATTTTTAATTATTTTCAAAGCATTTAATAATTAAAATAATATATATCAAAATATCTAATATTATAAAAATCATTTAATCATCAAAATAATATATATCAAATATTTACTTAATAATTCCTACGGCTAGTCAATTATACAATTTTCAAGTTTTCGAAATACAAGAATTATAATATTTTTATAATTTCAATTTTCAACTAAATAAAACATACTTAATAGATTTATAAGAATTTCATACATGCTTTTAAAGTTTGCAACAAAATAAAGAGTCTCAAAATCATAATTGCATAATGTAGATAGTATCATAGCTTAAATCTTATGTAGATAAAATCATTTTTAATATTTGTACATATAAAATCTGTTAAAAAAAATTGAAATTAGAGTCAGATAAAAACTAATAAGCTAAGGTTAAATGAAATATAACTAAAAGAAATGAAAAAAAAAATCTAATAAAATGTGTCTGGGGAAGACGAAAGAGAGGGACAAAAAAGTTCGACGGTTTATGAATCATAAAAAAAAAAAAAGAGTCTGAGACACAAAGCTAGGCGTTTTGCTCGAGCTTAGAGCTGGGCACCGTCTTAGTGAACTTTTTAAAACATTGGTTTTAACTAAATCAATTGCATTTTCTTAATTTGCGTGAAAATATAGACAGGTTTATATTATGGGATGAATGTAGTGTCTAACATTAGTGTGTCGAACACTAATCCAAGTGTCAACATGTGTCGTATTAAATAAATCATAATTCCTTATATTTAATTGAATCTATAAACATTAGTGGTATTGAATAGTGTTATTGTTCTAACAATAGCTCTTACCTTCGATATATTGTTTGCTATTTGCTAATACTATCACGATTTGTGTTCTTCCCTTTATGAGTCTTTTATAAAGTATAGTGTTCATCTGTCTTGATCGAACATTCTCGTGCCAACTCACTCTTCTGACATGGATTCGAGCAATGTGACTCAAATTAATAACCAGTCAAAAACTTTCTAACCCCAGTATAGAACTTGTTTGAGCCCCATTTTTTTATATATAAAAAATGCATTTGACAAATAATGATTTGATGGAAAATGTGTGGTTAAAAAATAAAGAAATTTTTTGATTTGCATGTAATATTATTTTATTGAAAAATGTATTGTTAAAAATAAAAAAAAACAAAAATGTATTTTGAAAATAATGAGTACCAAACAACGGTATAGATTTATTGATTTTAATTTCTTCTAGTCTTTATCAGACTGATCATTGTGTGCTACATCTTCATAGTCATTATCGAGTTTGAACTTTGAAAATTCAAGTTCTTTTTTCAATTAAATATTTCAATTTGATTCAAGAAAATATAAACTGCCGGGTTGCTTATACTGGAGTCAAAAGCATTATACAGAAAAATAATATTACTCTTGACATTTTAGATTCTATCAGATTGTCCTTTTTTTTTAAAATAAATATATAAATCTTAATATATTAATTCTATCTAATGTTGCCTATCATGCTCAGATTAGACTAATAAAATACTGGGATTAGAAAAATTAAAATAATATCCTCGATTTATTCCTGTTTTCTAGAAACTGGATTATCATTAAAACATATATTTTACTCAATAAAAAACAAATAAATTAAAATTTTATCTAATTACTATATAGTATTGTTTAATGCTACACCCCGATTGAATAAATCGTCTAAATTTCTTTTTAATTGTCACATAACACTCGGTGTCTAAGTTAGATTTTGTTTTTCAACTTGAGGGAGCGATTGAAAAGTGGAACTAGCATATTTTTTTGAAGGTTACGTGACAAAAATAATGTTATTTGTATATAAACAGTTACACAATGATTTAGATACAGATGAGATGTCAAAAATAGAGTGATGAAGTTTTTTTTTTTAATTAAAGAAACTTTGACCCAGTCATATCTCACCAAATCATATGTATTACACTATTATGTAGGGTTAATATCCTAAATAGTCACTGAACTTTGTCAAAAGTTCCCACGAGATCACTGAACTTCAAAACTTCCTTAATTGGTTACTGAACTCTTCGTATAGTTCCCAGGAGGTCACCGAACTTTAAAACTAACTTAAATAATCACTGAACTTTTCCAAAACTTCCCTAAATAGTCACCCAACTTTGCAAAAAGTTCCTAAGGGGTCACTGAATCATTGATGTATGAGGTCCCAATTTGGAAAGTTCGGTGACCTCCTAGGAAGTTTTAGCAAAGTTTAGTGACTATTTATGGTAGTTTTGAAGTTCAGTGACTTCCTAGGAACTTTTTGCAAAGTTCAATGACTAATTAGGGAAGTTTTGAAGTTCGGTGACCTCCTGAGAACCTTTGGCAAAGTTCAGTGACTATTTAGGGTATTAACTCCTATTATGTACGTGCAGCACAATAGGACATGACAATTCTTATAAAATAAAGTAGACAAATCTTTATTAAAAAATAACTATGCAACTATAATGAAATATTAGAGTGAATTTAAAATATTAGACATCATTTTACTCCTTTTTAAAGGTAACTTGCTATTAAACTGAGTAAATTTTCATTGTTAATACAAAAAACAAAGTAGATAAAACAAAATTCGAATAAATACGAATTGAATTGAATTGAAGCAAATATGTAATTGTAAGTTCTTATATGTACTTTATGTTATTAATTTTTTGTCCCTCGTCTAACATTAAGACAATTATTTCTTCATTTAAAGTACCACAAGCAAGTTTCGAATCTCGATTAATCGAATATCCTATTCTTAAGCGATCATCGTGCAACTTTTCATCTACAGGTCGTAAAATCGTTGTACCAAACAAATACAAAACACGAAAAGTAGTGGTTGAACTTGTAGCAAAAACTTTGTTGGGGGGTGAAGGAATCAAAGTAAAGAGTCAAATAAGGAGTTCTGTACCTGATTGCACCCAGTCTTGATATTTTCAATTTTGACTTGACTTTTATTTAAATGTACAGCTTGGCCTTATGCAATTGTATTGAGAATTGCCCCACAATCACAAAGTCCAGATCTTGGATTCTCGTGACATAGACGCGTGTCATATGATAATTGTCCAGACCAATCACATACCGTCAAACATGGAACCCCGTGATCATCTGACGGTCACTGTACAGTGTTGACTTCCACGTTGATAGAATGATGGTTTATTTTGAAATTTGCACAGTTGAATTGACGGTCCAAATCTTTGGTAAAATACCGATTAAAAGTTAAATTTATTTTTTATATATTAAAAATAATAATTCATTTAATTACATATTTTATAGGTCCCACAATCTTTCAACCACACATTTCATCGACTTCTATTCAAATCTATTAAAAATTTGAATTTAATCCTCATGAAACATGGTCTTAATATTGAACGATGACAGATGATGGAACCAAACATAGCTTGTAGTTTCCTATTCCAAGAACAAATCGAAGTATGACTCGAAATGGAGACTTTTGCAATAAATGAAGATTGCAGTGAAACTTGAGCTAAAATTTCTTGCGAAAGCATATTATTTACTAAATATAATCTAAAAATTTAAATCGTTAAAAAATGTGATGTAGCAAAGAGAGAGAATAGAAGGGTATAATTGAAAGAGAATGGAATATTATGTGGGGGGAAAAGTGAGTAGAGTCAATAGTGGGGATAGTTGTTGGTTTGGGGATGGGGGGCGAAGTGGGGGTGGTTGTTGACTCACAAGTCTTTGACCTACTTTTTGGGGTCATAAAGGTAAGCACTGACGTATGAGTTGACTTAGTCAAAACCATTATCAATGATATATATATATATATATATATATATATATATATATATTAAAAAAAAGGTTGAACCCCAACCTTGAGGGCCCCCACCGACCCTACCCTGAGCCATTGTGGAGGAGGTAAATCGCAGGATGTGCCTCCCAGGAGCCAGGGTGGAGAGCTTATGGATAGGCCTGGGCTATTAACCCTATGGTAACTCCCGCTTGCAACAAAGCTAATTCCACCTTGCGGGGAATCGAACTCTGCACGCTACCGCGCTGAGCCCTAACCGCCCTCCCCTTTGCCACTGGGAGATTTGCCCTGGGGGCTATATATATATATATATTAAATTGAGTAATTGATCGTTTGTTCGATAATTTTATTAGCTTTCAATTAATCAAATTTCAATTTTAACGAACTCATTGTTTTTATCAATTTTAACCGCTTAGCCTGAGCCAAGGTTCATCCATGCCATGGCTGTGGAGGTGGGTTTGATCACGCAGTAGACTACTGTTCCCTTCCGTAGCAACGTTCACTACTGTCTCATCTGGGTCAAGGGAACGGGTGACTTAAAACCTCTACCTCCTGTTCAAGTCCGCATCCTCATCGAAGCCTAACCTCAGAAAACAGCAAGAGACTACAAAGTCCACAACCAAGTAAAGTAAAACGTAAAATGGATCAAACCGGACTAATACGGGCCATGACAGCCGACAAAGCCCATTTTAAACTGCTAGTCGGGCACAATGGCCCAAAAATAAATCTAACTGTATTTTCTCACACGATTCAATATTCATTACATAGTTTCAAAAGAGAACCACTTGAAAAAGCAGAAAGATAACGTAACAAAAACCAGTTAACATAGTGATACTAAGTCCCTGTTTGGTACCCATTAAAATTTGTATTTTTATTCTTTTACTCATTTTCAACCATACATTCTTCAATAAAATAATATTTTCTATCACATCAATAATTTTTCCTTATTTTTCAACCACATATTTTCCATCAATATACTATTCCAAAATACATTCTTTCAAATTAATGTGGCTCAAACACACCCTAAGTATACAATAAAGACTATCGACAAATATACACATCGAGCTTGCCTAAACATCCAAGTTATAAACAACTGGAGGAGAATAATGCATTTCCAGCTAATCCTCAGATTCTGCATCAAGTAACCATGATAAGTATTCTGGACCCTCGCACATAACAGGATCTGATTCACTAGGTGGTATAACCCTTTTCCGCATCAGAGTCTCAATAACCGGGTACTTCCTTTTCCTGCCACCTCTTGATCTTAATCGAAATTGCTCATCAACCTCTTCGAAATTTCCCTGAACACAGGTGGCCATAAATTTCAAATATCAGATATATCTCCGGTAAAGCAAGAGGTCAAAAAGAAATAGTTGGACTGTAATATGATGAAGCATAAGAAACAAACTGGCAAAAACTAAATGGAAAATATTACCTCAGTATAGACATGGCACCCAGATTTTTCGTGGTTCTCTCTCACGTGTTTGAATGCAAATTTCATGCCACAACCAGGAACGGTACAGGTAAATGGTTTAAGTTCCAAATGCACAGCTTTGATGTGTTGTTTGAGATTTGATCTCTGTACGAGTTAAAAAAGCTTAGAAGCAAATGGATAACTGAGGGAAAAGAGTGAATGTAGTTTTATGATGAAATGCTATGGATGCTTACATTTGAAAATTTATGCACACAACCATCGAAACTACACTTGATACTCTCCGAGGAAATCCCAACTTCATGTGTTCGAAGATGACGCTTAATGTTCTTCTTCAGCTGCTTGGCACCACATATCTCACAGGCAATGTACTGATGACAAGACAAAAGATGCTCCTTAAGGCACTGTTTATTCGTGAAATATTTCATACAGCCTGGTTCTGAACACAATGCCTCGACTGCATCCAACTTAACTGCATCCAACGAGTGTGCAAAAGGTTCAGAAAAGGTAGGTAGTATGGCTCACATACATACGTTAACGTTGTTCAGCAAGCCAACAAAGACTATCAAACTCAAACATAACTTGCTTAAGATCTGCATTTTCTACTCTACCCCCATTCCTCTATTATTAATATTCATTATTCATTTAATTCGAACTTAAACCCGAGTCTCGCAGATGTTGGATCTACTTTTATTCCTTCTCCTTCCTCCAGAGAGAAATTCCGAAAGGAAAACTTACCGTGGGAGTCTTTGTGTTTACGCAATTTGGATGGATACTTGAACGCTTTTCCACATCCGATTTCGGGACAGATATATTCCTTGGAATGCTCGACATTAACAGAAGCAGATTCGTCGTGGAACTCTTTCATATGACGCTTCATATTACCCTGAAAAGCAAATCGGTGCTTACAGTCCTGCACGGGGCACTCAAATAATTTCCCTTGATGCTGAAGCAGATGTCGGGCCAAGTGGTCCTTCCTCCTGTAGCAGGAGTGGCAGTCATCCACAGGACAAGTAAAAGGCCTCTGTTAACAGAACAAGTTACAATAAGAACAGAAATTTTGTATAACCTCCCTCTCAGAAGAGACTTGAGAGCTCTATTCCAATACAAAACCAACACAGTCCTCAAACCTTAAAGCAGTACAAGCGTGATCAAGGCTCACTTGATGGAGCTTCACAGGTGGTCACCCACCCGGTACTGATCCATTCAAGGTATTGTTGCTGCCTCTTGCATTTTGGAGTTCTTTTCTGTGGGATCCAATGCTTCACACCCATCTATTAAGAATTTTTTTTTCCCACACATCAAATCAGCACGAGCGTGATTGAGGCTCATTTAATGGAGCTTCACAGGTGGTCCCCCACCTGGTACTAATCCATTCAAGGTAATGTTGCTGCCTCTTGCATTTTGGAGTTCTTTTCTATGGGATCCAATGCTTCACGCCCATCCCTAACAATTTTTTTTTCAAGCCACTTCAATCTGCAACATCATGTTTCATCATTTGCAAAGGCCAGAAATAAGAAGTGTGTTATTAAACAAGTTGAAACTTGAAACACAGCAACAAGTGAAATCTACTATTTGAAGTGTTAGCACACGGACAATTTCAGAAAACAGCACAAAGTGCATAAAAAGGCCAGTACCATTTCAATAAATCACACAGACAAATTAGTGTAATTATGCATTTAATTATGATTCATAGACAAAAAAGAATCGTGTTTGTGAATCATGCATTAGAATTTCTCATTTCATTCCATAAAATATTTTTCCACATGGCAATTCCACTATAAAGGCAGTTTAAACAAAAGCTTCAGTGCAGACTAACAAATCACATAGGCAAATGAAACGCACCACGTTGCAATAACAATGGATGTGATGATCAATAAATTGACCCCAAAAGTACACAAGTTACCTCGAGGGAATGGCTTTGCATATGCTGCTTCAGATGGGCAGGCTTCTTGAAACTCGCACCACACTCATCACAAGTATTTATTTTTTCCCCTTCCTTTATTTCTTCATTTTGCTCTTTTTCCTTCATTTCCTCCTATAATTCACACAAACTCCATCTTTTAACAAAATCTCACCAATCCTACAAAATCTCTATCTAGCAAGTTTATAATTAAAGGAAACAGAGCTAGCACAAGTACGACTCCAACAATTAACACACATCCCACTGTCTAATAACAAATTGCAATCCAGATGTAGGTAAAATTGTAAGTATTACTAGAGGTGGGCAGGCATCACTCATATAATTTACATAAATTTCAAATTCGTATCAAGGTGTCGCAAATTTATAAGCAATGAGACAACTTAAAACAAATAATATGTTATAATATGTGCATTATTTATTACTATATTTTACAAAACCCATAATTTTCAATAGAACTTCACGGAACCAACAACCAATTAAAATCTTGTGTGCGTATATTATTAGCTAAAAACACAAAAATTCAACACGAATGTAAATCTCAAAACAAATATATGAAAAAAAAAAATCCATATATACACATACAGGTACAAACCTTATGGTGCAGGAGGATGTGAGAAGAGATGAGGGATTTTTTGGAGCGATAAATCTCACAGTATTCACAATAATATCTCCTAATATCTCTGAATATCACTTCTCTTCCCTCTCCTTCAATTCCCATTTTTCAACGGGTTATCAGAGAGTTTTTTTCCGAACGGTCAAGAAGTTTGGAGAAAGTTAGGGTTACAGACGCAATATAGCGAATTTATCTCACCAATTTTTCTAATTGTTTCACTTTAGTCACCAAACTTACAAAGTTGTTTTAATTAAGTCACAGAAAGAATTTGGTGATATTTCTAAAGTGAAGACTTTATGGGGCAAACAGAATTAGCCAAATTCATATTCTAAACCATGTTGATTTCTATGTCGAGTGGATTAAGCGTTGAGTTAAAACAACGTTTTAACGAGGACAAACTAAAATTATGTGTGAAAAAATGATATTTTAATATCAACAGACAAAGACCGTAAACTACACGAGCAACAATATTCAATAGATGGAAACATGTTTTGGATTGATCTATCGTCAACAAACAATAATAATGTGCCATATTTTCAGTTGGAGTTCGTCAAATTTTCTAACGATGAGTTATTATTGAACGATGAATGAGATAACGACTCGATATGTTTGGGATCATTAGGGAAAAAAAAATTTAATTTAATTACTAATAGAATAATGATTTGATAAGTTTGGTGACCATTAAAAAAAAAAAACTTTTAAAGTTCGGCACAAGTCGAAAAATAATGCTACAAAATAAGGGGACTCGTAGTGAAATGTTTCTTATAAAATACAACACAAAATTGTGCTGATAGGCTTATCCTAGAAAACCCAATGCCAATAGGAGAAATGGCTGTCCTCCTCTTTACCAGCACTCCCACCACTCCGCTCTCCTCTGTCTCACCTTCATCGATTCGTTCTGCAATTACTGCCCACCCATGTAAGTAGAAAAATTCTTCTTTTTTAGTACTCAGGTACGATAATGCCTCCTTATTTATTGCAGCATTCTACAATTATTATCGATACATGGGTTTGGTAATTTTGATTATATATATATATGGTGTTTTTAATTCTACTTTTTGTTAAGGAATTCTGGGTTTTCGTTTTCTTGGTGCACTAATTTATCCCCTTCGATACATACTCCAGAGAAAAACTATTGGCTGAAGCGTTTGCCTTTGCTTCTTACTTATCAATTTGTTGATATTAGAGATAGAATTTTGGTTATATATAATGCAGATCCATTCATTTTGTTTTTTTGTAATTGTTTATTTATTTCTAGGCCCCTTTTGAGCAAGGCAGCTTCTTTGGCATATTTTATCGAACGTGTAGTCTCCATTTCATCTTGAATATGTATGTAACTTTTGCAAGCATATTATATTTTGGACATCAAGCTTCTTGGAGGATCGTCTGAATCCAACTTTTGTAGTCGTTACCAAGGAATTGATTAGCTGGATACATAGTGATGAACTAAAAGTAAGATTATCAAATTCAGTAGTTTAGATTGCTCATCAAAGGAAACAAACTAAAACCAGCAACTTTGTTTGTAGTTCTTGTCGATTTCCGCTTCAAGTCTTGTTTGTGAAGTTGATAATGTTACTGAGTTTTGTAATTGGGTTCTTTTATCAGTCTCCAGGTCATGCAGCAATTCTGTTTGTTTGAAGCCAAAATCATATGTCGGGTACAGAACTCTAACTCCATTTATCCTCAAGAAGAGAGGTACATTGATTTTTAAGGCATCTTCTGATGTTGATGGAGTAGGCTCCACTGATCCGAAGTCTCCTGCCCCTCCCTCGGAAAGTAATGAGGGAAATGTCCCCATTGAGAACCTTCCTCTTGAATCCAAGTTACAGCTGAAACTCGAGCAGAAGATGAGGATGAAGGCGGCAAAGAAGATTAGGCTAAGGAGAAAGAGGCTTGTTAGGAAGCGCCACCTGAGGAAGAAGGGACGATGGCCTCCTTCGAAGTTGAAGAAGAACAAGAATGTGTAAACCTTAACTCGTTTTCTTACTATGTCATTGAAATTCATCTTTTGCAACTTCAAATCCTTGTTTAATGTAGTCGCGTTTAAAATCAGTAGATATCATTTTTCATTTTTGTCTGTTCATGTTTTCTGGACGAGCATAGGTACGTTTTCACAATGAGTTTACTTTTTCTTTGCCCCAATTTTCTTCTTGTGGAGTTTGTTTTGGTCACCTGTTTATTCTTCTCTGCTTCCGTGATTAAAGGCATAACCTAATGAACGATATAACAAGCTACTTACTCTTAGTGGAACTACCATTTAGTACAAAGGTGGATTTACTCTGCGAATTTGAGTAGATGCCTGAGGACGTAGGCATCTAGTGTGAAAGATAAATTGTGGGTGTATCTTGACATGTAAAAAGAGTCAGCATGACGTAAAGTGGAGTTTGGCTCATCGAACTTCCCAAAGACGGGCTTTATTGATTGCAAAGTAGCCGTTAGTACAGATCATAACCTCGTGTTGTGAGCATCTCAATGGTTTCAAATACGAGTTCTGCACAAGCACAAATACATCAATGTCGAAATCACAGATGGACTAGCTGCAGATAATTCTGTCGATCTCACCATCTTCCCAAGGCGTAGGGGTGGCAAAACAGGCCAAGACGGGTTTACTAGCCCAATGTTTAATTTTTGGGGAGCAGGGGAGGCTTAAAATGCCTTGATTTTATCTATCGGGGTTTATTTCAGGCATATAATTGATCGATAAAATAAAATGCAATTATCTGCAAATATCATAATTAAGTTAAGTGAAGTTAAATACACCATTCATTAGAAAGCAAAAACTGAGAAAAAAAAAAAAAAAAGATTCCTTGAGCAACTATGCACAGAATTTGCATCCCTACTGTACATTTAGCAGGCAGAATCCAAAAAAAGGAGCACGCCCATAAGTCTCTATGGTCTCCTTTCTCTGCGAAATAATTCGCCAATGTTCATACGGACATCTTACCCTTGAGAATGTTGAGTTTGCAGAGAGGGCACGTTGCACTAATCTGCAGCCACTTGCCAATGCATTCATGGTGGAAATGATGGTTGCAGGGAAGGGTACACAACTCAACACCATCAATGTACTTATAAAGGCATATGCAACACTCCTACAAGGAAAAATAAATCATAGTGTGAGTTTGAGTAGACACATTCATCACCAAAACGAACAAAACTAGGGAAAAAAGGTGACCAAGTGCATCAGTTATCTGTCAATTCAAGCTGGCAACACAGGAGCAGAGAAAAATTGTTCAGAAACAACCCGGAGAAATTCTAATAGATAATACATGTAACAATCAGTACACAAACGGAGATATTCTAATAGACAATACATGTGACAATCAGTAGTTCAGTACACACAAAACGGCTTAATTTAAACAAACGATTTTCTTGAAGTAACACATTGCAGAAGTATGGGGACCCACCCATCAAAAACTTGTTTTCTTTCTTCCCATTAACAACTCTCAAGTTCCCCATGGAACACAAATGAAAAATGGCGAGGAGAATTGCATACATTGTATGAAAAACATAAGAAAATTTCGTTTGACCGGAAATGGAAGAAGAAAACAGTGAGATGGAGGCATAAATGCTTACAGAATCCTCTGGATTAAGAGTGAGTTCAGCTGCGGGACTACTGTCGTCAGACTGTGAAATTATACTAACTTCTTCTTGCTTCTTATCATTTCCCGAATCATTGGGCAGGCGATATCTATACTTGGGAAGTGCCCTAATATCATTTTCAGATGCTCCTTCTCCAATAGTCATAGCATAGGCAACTGTAGATAAGATAGGAAAGCAACAGAACAATGCAAAGAAAACGATACAGGCCATTGCGATACAGAAGATCATAAAGAACACGTCGAAGGCTAGAAAAACCACCGATAACCTGCAAATTAGAGAATTAATTTTTGAGGGAGGTCGTAGTGCATCTTATGCTGTAAAAGCAAACCGAAAAATGTCATTTACTTGATGGATCTTTTATTTTTGTGTTCTGTTGGGATGGGGATTCAAAAAAGTCCATTCTTTATAATCCTGGTGAATTTCTGAATTGGGGAAGAAATCTTCATATGAATTAAAAAACTAAATCGATATTATGCATTACAACAGCCACTTTCTGCGATCAAAAGCATTGCCTTGAAATGGTACATGTTTTATGAGAACTGCAAAACTGCTAAAATCGTTTTACATTTCTGAGATCATTCAAGGATTTCATTTGGATTGGGGGTGATCATTTTCGAATGTTAAATGTACAACATACCAGTATAGCCGGGGAGAGTCTTGTAGAAGCGCTTGGCCACCCGTCACAGTCCAATAAAATCCGAACACCCACCAAATTGATGAAATCACAGTATTAATGGATTCCAACTTCTTGATAATGCTGAAAATTATCGAAAAAAGAGAATCATAATTTTACAATTGTTGACCATTGAATCATTTACACCACGAGATATTGTAATAAAATCTTAAGCTTCATTATCTGTATTCCCAGGTGCTAAAAACAAGAGTAGAATATGAACTGGAGCAAGACTTTTCACGCTTTAAATAGAGTGATCAAAAATTAAATTAAAAAAATCAATAACCACTAGCTTTGTAGCACGGGTGCTTCTACTAGAGCAACGTATCCGTGTCTGACACATGTTGAACACTTGTCGGATACCGACACTATTCGAACACTCTGTCACAGTCATTTTTTTTGCCTTGTCAAAAAATATTATATATTTTTAACT
This sequence comes from Fraxinus excelsior, assembly GCA_019097785.1. Classification (NCBI taxonomy): domain Eukaryota; kingdom Viridiplantae; phylum Streptophyta; class Magnoliopsida; order Lamiales; family Oleaceae; genus Fraxinus; species Fraxinus excelsior. The sequence goes on from CM032630.1 coordinate 2,132,939, forward strand.
CAAATTTTTTATTAAATAACAAATAGACACTCATATTAAAAGATTTCAACAAGAAAAATTAATAACAAGTATAAAATTAAATTTATACTATATAAATGAAGGATTTTAAGGAATTTGATCGACATCGTGTCAGTACTTTTTTAAAAAATTGCGCGTCATCGTATCCGATACACGTGTCCATGTCTTTGCTTCATAGACTACTAGTGAGTTTCCTATTTTAAATTAAAACATGTATATCAAAGATGAGATTATTGAAGTACATTAAATCAAAACATGAACTAGGAAATAATCTTTTATATCTTCCACACACACACACACACAAAACAAAGGGTTTCCCCTTCACTTTCGATTAACCCATGTGATAAAATGTGGATAGTTAACTTTAAGAGATTGATTTGAACATCTAATAGTATGAAGAAATATGAGATTTTGGGCCAAAATTACCTATCATTATCAAATTATAACAGATTATTTAGCTCGGTTTCTCTCTCACACTCTCTCTCGTCTCTCCGCTCTTTCCTTTTTTCCTTTCTCCATTTTCTGCTTCTTTATCCTTCTCCCATGGTTACTTTGCTGCTGCTCACTAGTAGAAGAAACAGCTCTGCAGCCCCCCTTCCTCTTCCTTTCCTCTCCCTCAAATTCACATCCACACTATTCTATCATAACTACACCCTTTTCAAAATATTAGTAAGTTTTGAAGTTCAAAGTTTGGAGTGGGTGGGGGGCGGTCTTTGTTCAATTTGAATGTCAATATGAAATTTTCCAGCGATGACCTCATAAATATTAGGGTACAACAATAATAAACAAATGGAGACCAAGAAGTCCAGTTAGGTTTCTATCAATATATCATAATCCTATTTTATCCACAGATAAGGATATAAAGTCATATCAAAACAATCATAAACAAATCCTAATGAATAAGGATAAACGTTGTCCCCCTTAATTCAAAAATTCTGATTCTTATCGTGTTCTTCAACTTGCCAAACACAGCTTGAACGATTTTGTGAACAGGTCCCGTACTTGATATTTTGACTTGTAGCAATCGGGATCAGTTTCATCTCAATTCTTAACTCGCCACATCAAAAACTATAATGCACATTGGTGTCTTTACTTCTCTCACAACGATTGGATTCTAAACTAACTTGACAGTTGAAACACAATTGCTAGTTAGCTAAGAATCCAATTGCACGGGAAATATATAAAGACGCTGAAGGACATTATCACTTTCCACACAATCAAGTCAAGAATAACGAAATCAATCATGTTTAATATATAAAGTTGCCATATGTTTACAAAACCATTGATTCCGGATTCATTCATACTCAAAACTAAGCTCCATTACACAAAATAACAACTCAAAACAAAGAAGGCGAAAGAAGTCAAGATCCATGAAAAGCAATATTCAGAAAAAGGTCATATCCCAATACTACTAAATTAACAACCCTAAACCCATTTCTCGCGATAATGAACAAATTAACAAGCCTGCATTTGAAGGGTCTTTCGGGATATCATTTAATTCCTTGAAACAAGGATATCAACATGCCAACATCAACCACACAATCTAAATTTAGGACCATTCAAAAAGCCAATCAAACTCATAACAGAAAAATATATCGATTCAACATACTCGAGAGTTCACTAAACAAGAATTAAACTGAATTTACCTGTTATGACACAGTGAAGAAAACGAAAACACACCACGAAAGTTAAACTCTCGAACCCCAACATCATCAAGACTCCTCCTTTGATACTCAGCCCACACAATCCCCACATGCAGAAGGCTCTGCAGAGCATACCCAAAAATCCAAATCCTTAAAGGAGTCGAGGGTCTTTCTTGAATGGTGGTCAAAAGCACAGAAAATGACAACAAAACAAATGCCAAGTTCCATATTATATCAAGAAACACAAAGGGTCTTGTGTAGCCACAATCTGTAGGGCTGAATGGTGCATCATTTTCAGGTTCATCGTCTATGAAGATCCTGTGCTGGTGGTGGTTGTTGTCAAAGGTGTCTATGGAGTTGCTGGTGGGTCCCATTTCTCCATAAGAACTTAAAGTCCGCCTCTCTTCTCGATCCATTGTGTGTTTGTGAGAGAGTAATCAGCTGATTTGTGCTTGTTTTGTGTAGGCGATTTCAGGGTCCATTGGATTTGGGGAAGTGGTTTTGGGTGGAGACTGGTGGAGGAATTACTGTGAAGTACGAACTGAGAATGAAATCATTGTGCACCCGGTAAAATTTCATTTTGTTTAGTAACCTAACTTATATTTCAATCAGACCATCCAATTTATGCCCGGGGATTAAAATCGAATTTTTAATAAATTTTGATAAAAATTAATAAAATATATAATTAAAAAATTATGAATCTCATAAAATATATTATTAAAATTAATTCTTCACTTTGATTTAACTTTTATGGTAGCCACATTTTGAGAAAAAAATGTATTTTGAAATAGTTATTTTTTGAAAATTACGTGGTTAAAAAATTTGATCTACGTGTAAAACTATGTTATTGGTGAATGTGTGGATGTAAATAAGTTTTGAAAAAATGAGACTAAAATCCACATTTTCATCCCTATCAAATACATGTATTAAGGGGTTGTCGGACAAAGTTTTTAATAAAAAAAATTAGCAATTTTGGTAAAAATTAATAAAGTATATTTTAAGCTTTTTTCCAAATAATCACTTAATTTGATTATTTCGTTCATAATCTTTAACAACGAAATAATAAACTTTGGGGTAGATTTTGATCCTTACCAAACATGGGATGTACAATTATTAAGGGGTTGTTCGACAAAGCTTTTAATAAATAATTTAGCAATTTTGATAAAAAAAATTAATAAAATATATTTTAAGCTTTTTTTTTTTTTTTTTTCAAATAAGCATTTAATTTGATTATTTCTTTCATAATCTTTAGCAACGAAATAATAAACTTGGTGACCTAACACGTGCATTTCGTGGCCTACCATGAAACTACTAGGATGGGTTGAATATATAAATTTCATAAATGGCCCTTGAACCATTGAAGACTTGTAGTTAAAAAATTGTATGAGTTGGATTGTAAATATTGTTGGCAAGTTAACAAGTGCCGTTAGTTTTCTTGGTGATAGGTAGAAAGGTCAAATTGAAATAAAAATATAAGACAGGTGACTAATTTGAAATGAATTTAAGTTAGATCGACTAACCGCTAAGGGATAAAATCTCACATCGAAGAAATTTGAAAACATATATTAATTTATAAGTATTTAAACTATTCCTCTTAATAAGGTTGACCTTTTAAGATTGAACTCAACATCTTAAAATGGTATTAAAGCCCGTTAAACTGCAACGAGCAATTTGATCTGATTAAGACTAAAAAAAATTGAGCACGCGGATTTCAAAATTTGTCTGCTCAAACAAGTCACCATCTTGTGGGGACATGTTAAGGGATACAATCCCACGTCAAATAAAGATGAAAACATAGATCAATTTATAAGAGTTTGTATTACTTCTCTTAATAAAGTTGACATTTTAAGATGGAACCTCAAATCTTAATACTAAACTCAAAGATGAGTTCAACAACATCAACATAAATGTCCCAAGTTTTAAATTTTTCTTCCTGATTAATAACAACCTCGTGAAATTTTTTTCATGGCAAGAAGGGTAGAGATCCTCTTTAAACTGGTAAGTATCGAAGCAGAGAGCACGAGCTCCCAATAGAGGAGATCATCTTCTCTTTCTATAAGCCCATGCACGTAAATTGATGAGTTAAAGCACTCTTTCCACATCCAGATTTGCAAAACTTCATATCTTTTGAAAGCATTCTTTTCTCAATTTCGCTCCAAAGATCAGTTTCGAAAGAATGTGATAGCTCCCTTTTATCAGCATTTGTGTCGTGCCCAACTCCCAATTTCGTTGACGTTTTCATTAGGTGTTGGGGGTGGGGTTAGGTTGGGGAAGATGAACAGTATATTTGCATGGATGGGGAAGGAGGGGGGTTCGTGAAAGATGAGTAGTACTTTTATTTTTATCTATTTAAATATTTTATTATGGAAATTGTGAATATACCATTTTGTCCCTTGTTTAATTTGTCCATTTAATTCAACATTGCAATTTCAACATTGACTAACGATATTATGGACGGAATCAGTGATTTGGACCATAGTTGCAGTTAAATATAAAGGTTAGGGATTGTGACTATAAAACTGAAAGATTAAGGTGTGATTTGCAGCAAAATGAAAGGTCTAGAACCTTCGCTACAATTTTCCTACTAAATTTATCTAAGACCATCTCCAATATAAGACCATTTGTATCAAAATGCACCAAATTTTGGTGCAAAGGGCCTCCAATGGAGCACCATCTTTTGTGGTACGAAGTCAATTTTGACATTCATTTACTCTGCCAAAAGTTTGATTGGAGGGTATTTGTGTCATTTTAGTTATATAATTTTCAATAATATTATTATTATTATTATTATTATAAATGATATTATTAGTATTATTATTTGCATTGAAATTAAATTTGAAATGTTAAAAATAATAATTACTGAATTAATTAAAATAAGAATAATTTTTTTTTAAATATAATTAACATGATTATTTATAGTTAACATAAAATATTTAATATTAACCACATACCTACATTAAACGAGTTCTATTTAAAAAAAAAAAACAATACATAAAAATAAATGCATAATTTAGTAATCTAGAAGATCGCTTCTAGATCCTCCAATATCGTCAAAATAATTTCCATACAAATCAGATGAACTTTCAGATCATTTATCGTGTTGTTGAGATCTCTTTCGTAAAATTATTATTTGTTCGTTTTGAAAGAACAAACGTAGGTTTGGACCTGTTATCGCATTCAAATCATTTAATAGAATTTTGTTTTCCTCGCGATATTCCGTCATTGCCAGTTTCCTTTTTTGAATTTCATAATTTTGATGTCTATCCTCAGTACTTTTGTATTACATGTTATCATGTCTGCATGTATAATAATGCATAACGTGATTATTGAGGACGAACGTATTGTTGATGCACCAGTCGGAGAATGGACGGAAGCGCCAAGTCCGGAAGTTGAATTGGTTGAAGACGGAAATTATCGTTTTCAAGAATTCCTTGCCCGTCATAGACAAATCAAGGATAAAGAGGCTTACATTGCACTCTGAAATGCATTAATCGATCATTTGTGGGAAGAATATACGAATTCAGATAATTAAATTGCAAATATATTTCGACTTCGTATTTAATAATTTAATACGTTTTAATTGTACATTGTTTTAATAATATATTTATTTAATGAATTTAATATTTTCTTTAATTTCGCATAATTATTTATTTAGTAATTTATATATTTATAAAACGAATAAATAATTAATATGAATAAATAAATTATTAAGAAAAAAAAATAGAAAGAATGATTAAATACTGTTCATTTGCGTGTCAATAGTTGGAGGTTGAATTTAGTTTTGGTGCAAAGTTTTGATGCAAGACTTTGGTTTGTAAAATTGTTGCAAAATTTGATGCAGCGCTGGAGATAGCCTAAATCTTCTCCTACACTATTTTGTGACTTTTCAACGGATGCCATTTAATGCATTTGAAAGTACCAAAAACTCAAGGAGGTGACTTGAGTAAGTAAGAAAGTGGTAGAATCAACGTTACAAGTGTAACACGATAATTGAATGAGTAGAATCGTGACACTTGATATCTTGACTACATATGGGTGGCTTGTTGCGTTGACCACAACCTCAAGATCCATGAAAGGGAAGGCTGTGGAAAATCTGTTTCAACTTCAATACCGAATTTATAACTTTGATACCAATTTTTTGATGAAATAGATAAAAAAACTTATGTTTTACAAATACAGTTTGCGCAAATTATAATAAATAGATTGTATATATACTATATATTATAATATTAATAATATATATATATATATATATATTATATATTATATATATTATTATAATTGCAGTAAATAATCAAAAACATTGCAGAACGACATATGCAAAATGCGATACAAACAGGGAATATGTTCAAACTGTTTATAACACTTTTACCCGAGATTGTGTCAAACACAGTTTCCTTTAAACAGATTCGGCCCCTCACCGTACGTGCTCGAGGATTGATATGAACGTCTGCTTCCCATGATACAACGGTAGAACAGTAGAATATGAGCACCACAAATTTTACTCCGGCGAACTGACTATGTGCCTAAATTATATCACACCGGACTCGAACAAAACAAAAATACAAAATGGAGACTGTATGTAGGAGAAACAGGAACTGCAGGCAGATGAATATGCAGATAAATTCGTGTACTGCAGACTGAAAAACGATATGACTATATAGACAACTATAGAATAATTGCTCAATAAAAACTTTCATAGCAATTAAAATATACGTGAATATAAATAAATTCAATTAAAAAAAAAAAAAATATTTGAAAAAATTTAAAAAAATTGTAGCAAAAATGTGGACACTCCTAAGGGGGCCAATCTTGCTCCTTTCGGTCCGACATTCGTGTACCCAAGTCATGCTGCACACAAGTTCAATGTCCAAAACCCATTTCTATTCGTGATTTGCACCCCATGCGCGCACATGTGGAGAGAGCCTCTATGTTACACATGATTACACAATTCTAAAGTGCAATCCTGTATATAAAGGGTTTTAATTTTCATCCACTTCCTATGTTGGACAAAGCTTAAATTTTCCTTCCCACCAACATTAAACTCATTTCACATGGCATACTTTGAGCTTCAATTTCTCATTCACCCGAGCATCATTTTTGACAAGTAAGTATATGATTTCGATTTACTCACGGAGGAGAACACAAAATCAACTTTCATCTTTCAAAATAGCCAAGCGGGTCCCACTCAAAACTAGTGCCAAAGTCAGCCCATTTTCTAGTTTTTCCAACAAAGGCGACATAGTTGACCATCTATTTCATTTAATTCTGGTGTCAATCGAGAGATACTTCGTTAATACTACGAAACGGTATTATTGAAGAGTGTGCATTGCATGGTAGCTTAATAAAGTCAATTGTGTGGCTATAGACTCCACAATCAAAATTAGGGAACACGTAGAAGGCGTTGGGTGTGGGTGCACAAAATGGTCAAGTTAAAAAATAAAATGAAGCACTAAAAATGGCGAAATATTGGACATGAGTAAAGAGAAGCGTTAAAGCAAATGTCAATTGTAACTAAAGTAGATAATGTGTGATTATCAACTTGATTTATTAGGGTCAAACATGCATTATATCACGAAAAAATTCACTTAATCAAGAATATTGTAAAATCAATTTGATAGTAACCCAATGATCTCCACTCCCTGGTCCCAAGATTTTGCTATTGATGGATTGGGAGGACAGTTGAGGTTAACATAGAAATGTATATGTCATGGAGGAAGATTGCATTTTAGAATTTTTTTTTTTTTTTTTTTTTTTTTTTTTTTTTTTTTTTTTTTTTTTTTTTTTTTTTTTTTTTTTTTTTTATTCTTATTTTTAAAAAATATTTTTCTATCTCTTCTTTTTAACGGAATATTTTTTAATAAAATAATATTAAACAAAACCCAAAAATTCTTTAATCCATTATTTCAAAATGCATTCTTAAGAAAAAAAAAATGGGGGGGGCTTCAACCCGGCTCGTTTGAATATGAACTGTTATTATAGTTTAACATTAAAGTCTAATTAAAATGTGAAATAAATACTTTTAATCAGTGAAAATCAAATATCTTTTAAGGTTAAAATACTTAAAAGCCTCCTTCCAGGAAATTTGTTGATAAACACAAGTATCATCAACTGTTGAATAATTTCTTTTAACTGTTATTAAATTATTTATATTATTTCCCCTAGGATAATTCAAGATGTGCTTAACACTTGTTTGAGTGTGAATTATCAATTAATTGTGTTTGATTGGTATAATTTTTCACTTGAAAAATTAATTAAAATCTTGAATCTTTTTTCTATTTCTTAAAAATTAAAAAAATTTTTTCATAAAAAAATTGTCCATTAAAAGGATAAAATTTATTACAATTGAAGATCTATAATTTGTTTTCATTGCAAAAAAATTAAAAAAACACGTGGACATGGAAAAGCTTTTTCCCACCAAATTCCATGGAAAAAACAAAAAAAAAAAAAAAAAAAAAAAAAAAAATAAGAAAATGTGGAAAATCAATTCGATGAAAAATTTAATCAATCAAAACATACAAAAAAGTAATTTGGGTCGAAAATATTAAATGTTTTTACTTGTGAATTAAATTGCCTAAAAGTTTGTTTTTTTGTGATTGTAACTTTAATTCTGTTTTGATTGATATTAATTTTTTTGACCTGAAAAATGTTTGAAAGTTTGAACGTTCGTTCGACTTTGTTTTTCATGAAAATTGTCTATTAAAGTGTATTTTTTTAAAAAAAAAAAAAAAAAAAATTTCCAATTGTCAAAAAAAGATTAAAAAAATACCATTTCAGATACCAATTCGGTTTGACTTTTTTTGCATGAAAATTGTCAATTTAAAAGTGATAAATTTTTTACCATTGTGTCTAGAAAATTTTCTAATTGCCAAAAAAAAAAAGAACCTAAAAAATCAAAACCAACCATAAAACATAGAAATATTTTTTTCCTCCCAAAAAGCCTAGAAAGTATGCGCTGGGATTAGTTAGAGCTTAGGGGAAAATATTTTTGAAACTTTTTTTACAAATTTAAAAAAAAAAAACTTGAAAAATAAAAAACATTTTCCAAGTTCCATAGAAAATGTTGCCCTCAAACAGGGCTTTAAATCATTTGAAACCACAATATAAAGCTCTCAAGTCAGTTTTTGGATTAGAGGATGATCCGATTGAAAATCTAAATTCATTTCTTCTATATATAAAAAGGGGCTATTAAACGGAATATGTTGGATTTGGTAATAATTCAAAAATATAAAAAAAAAAAAAACTAACGAAATTTTTTTAATTTTAAAATCTTTTAACTCTATAATTGAGCTTTCAAAAATTTACAATTTCGTAAAGCCCATATAAAAAGCATTGGATGTCATGCGTTATTTTATAGATACATTTCTCTCCAAAAGTTTTCAGTAAACTTCCAATGGGGGATTGTGCATTTTATATATACTTCTAACTCAATAGTTTCATTAAATTTCAAATGTGGTAGCTGACAAAAAAAAAAGTGTTAAAATGCTCATCAATATCATTTTCAAATGTATGGTTAATTGACTGAATTTGATTTTTAAATTTACTTTCATTTTTTAAAAAAAAATTTTTTCAAAATTTAATTCTTAAATTGCACTTGATTATTAATATATTAATGTTGTAGATCTTATTTTTATTTTCTATAAGTTTAAAATATTTTAATTTAACAAAGTAAACTATTTTAACATATTTATTTTTAATTTTTAGTGTTGAGACTAATTGTATGATATATAATGAATCTAATTAATAAAGATAGATTTACTTTGAATTATTTTTATGTATTTATTGCATTCGGTTCGAACCCAATTAAATTCCCACGAACTTCACGTCGGAATCATTCTCGATTGTGAATCAAAATCCTTCATCTCCATTTTCAGATATCGAAATTATCAAATCCGTAGACTTTTCGTATAAATCCTATGATTAATGCTCATGTTTAGTTCCTTAATTAATAAAAAAAATTAAAATTCTTCTAACACTATTTAGCAATATTATAATATTATATTAAATGTTTAGTAAGTATTATTTTTAAATATTAGATGATTTTATGATACAGTAAAAAATCTATTTTTTTTATAATATAGAAAAAAACTATTTTTAAAAATAAAAATATATTTAATGTCTTAAAATAATTAAAAAAATATTAAAAATACGAAACGTATTATGACTCTTATTTTTCGTATTGACACGCCTAAACTTGTGATTCTTGATTCTCAACATCGACGTTTCGCAACGCATTACGCCTTTTAGAACATTATTAATAAATGAATGAAAAATGCAAAAAGTTTTGTACTACTACATTTTAATCAATAGGAAAAAAATGAAACTAAAAAAAAAAATGAATGTGGAGATTATCAATTTAAAAATGCTAATAGTTTATTTGGTAAGGTACATTGAACTCAATGAAAAAAAAAATTTATTTATTTACTTTTGTATTATAATGTTATCTATTATTTTATTATGTACAAAAAGTTCATGATTAAATACAAAATTTAATATAATATAATAGTACGAAACACAAACTTATACATTTTAATTTAGAATTTAACAATATTCAAATTAAAATTAATATATCACAGTGTGTAATTATTTATCAATTACATAAACATTACATCATTAATTATTTAATGAACCAAAAACATTATATATAAACTAAGCAAATGTGCATTGCACATTGCTTAAACCTAGTATGTATGTATATATATATATATATATATATATGAAGAATGAGTCTCGAGCACGAGATAAGTTTTAGGGCGTGTTAGGTCGTGATTAAAATTCAATAAAAATATAGCCCTTAGTTGTTTCGAGGAGAAAAAAAAATAAAAAACATAATCTTGATTGTTTAAAATAAGATATCATCCGGATTTAAAGACTTTTTAGTGGGATCTTCAATTATTGGTTCAGTTTTCAGTAAAAACATCATAAATTTTGATGACTAGTCACTTCTTTGCATCCAATGAAATAACAGTATATACAAAAAGATTTTAAAGAACAGCATATTCTCCAAAAACACTTTGAACTAGGGTCTCGATCTGTCCGTGTCCTCTTCCTCTCTAAACCCCAGGTTTTACCCAATCTCAAGGTCTCTTTTTCTCTGTTTTTTTAGCTAATTAAACCTCGTATCTATGCTTTAGTACAAAAGCTATAAGTATTTTTATTTTTATCTTCTTCATCTAAGTCCCCTCTTGAGACCTCAATGTAAAAGTTGCATCTTTGCCATGGATTTCGAAACGGGTTTTATTATTCCGTACATCAGCTCGTGTATTTTATGGGTTTCGACCTCATTTCTTGCTAAATTTGCAAATGGGTCTTTAGGGTGAAGTGTAGGATTTTTTCTGTTCACTTCATTAATGATTTTATTTTTACTTCTGATTTTGTGTCATTTTGCTAATAGCATTTGTTTCATGTTGCAGGAAGAGTATTTGTACCGCAGTATGAGTTGAAGTTAGCACCTTTAAGCCTTTGAGAACGGATTTGTTATTTATAGGACTTAATTAATTTGATTGTGTTTTTTTCTTTAACTGCATTTACCGTTTTTAATAGTATCATAAGCGAGGAAAAAAGTTTTTCCTTATATGGTGGACGAGAAGAGCGTTGAGTAGTGGCTATTACTTACTAGGGACTTTTGTGCATAATTTGACGAGTGAGTTGATTGTTCAAAAACTTATAGAAAGTGTGCTGTGAAGTGGTTAAATGGACCAAGATTTGGGGTCAGAGTCCAATCTTCCAGCTGGATCAATTGATAAGTCCAGGGTTTTGGATTTGAAGCCATTGAGATGTCTTGTCCCGGTATTCCCAACCGCACCTGGTATGTCATCTATCTCAAGTCCCCAGCCAGCACCCTTTGTGTGTGTTCCACCAACTGGACCTTTCCCATGCGGGGTCCAACCATTTTACCCATTCTCTTCTCAACACACCACATCAAGTGTCCCCGACCAAGCAGAGAAATTCGGTTTTGGGACCCATATGCAGTCTCCTGTTCCACTGAATTCCTTTATAACTCCCACAAACCCAGCGAAAGGGCGAATGGAGCAATCTAATAGGACTACTACTTATGCTTCAGGAAGCGTATCTATAGAAGATGGGTATGCTGATTCTCAGAATCAGAGTGATGTGGAGAATGTCAGCAATTCAGGGAAACGAAATGGCCGGCCAAGGAAGAAAAGAGACAGCAATGGAGACAACGTTGTTGAGACGATAGTTAATAACTTTATTACTTCATTTAAGCTTAACGAATTGGATGATTTTAGAAGAACCAGTGGTGACAAGGAGGTAGCTGGTACGATACTCTTGGTATTTGATTTGGTCCGGAGAAGGCTTACTCAAATTGAAGAAGCATCTCCAGTGATTTCTAAACATCCGAACCTGACGGCTGGCACAGTTTTGATGGCCAAAAGTGTTCGGACAAATAGCACGAAGAGGATCGGGCATGTACCCGGAGTTGAAGTGGGCGATATTTTCTTCTTTAGAATGGAGCTGTGTATAGTGGGGTTACATGCTCCAATTATGGCTGGGATAGATTATATGGGCGCCAAACTTACCATGAATGAAGAACCTTTGGCCGTCAGCATTGTCTCGTCTGGAGGATATGATGATCAGGGCGGCGACGGAAATGTGTTGATTTACACTGGCCAGGGCGGAGTGCAGAGGAAAGATGGGCAAGTGTTTGATCAGAAACTTGAGAGAGGGAATCTTGCTTTGGAAAAGAGTCTGCATAAGGCCAGTGAGATAAGAGTCATACGGGGTGTAAAGGATGTTAGCTGTTCGAATGGGAAGATCTATGTCTATGATGGCCTTTACAAAATTGAGGAGTCGTGGATAGAAAAAAATAAGTCAGGATGTAATGTTTTCAAGTACAAATTGATTAGAAAACCCGGTCAACCTGAAGCATTTACATTGTGGAAATCAATTCAGCAATGGAAGTATGGAAACGCCTCAAGGAATGGGTTCATCCATCCTGATATAACATCAGGTGCAGAGAGTCTGCCGGTCTCTCTTTTGAATGAAGTTGATGATGAAATTGGACCTGCTCACTTCACATACAGTCCTATACTAAAGTACTCAAAGCCTTTTTCCGCTCCTAAGCCTTTTTCAGGCTGTCATTGCCTGAATGGATGTCAACCAGGCAGTAGTAGCTGCCCTTGCAGCCAGAGAAATGGGGGATATCTCCCTTATACATCAGTCGGTGTCCTAATGTCTTCCAGCTCCTTGATACATGAGTGTGGCCCTACCTGTGCGTGTCCTCCTAACTGCAGGAACCGAATATCTCAAGCTGGTCTGAAGGTACGCCTGGAAGTTTTTAAAACGAAGAATAGAGGATGGGGACTTAGGTCCTGGGATCCCATTCGGGCAGGTGGATTTATTTGTGAGTATGCAGGGGATGTCGTTGATGCATCTAGGATAGGTGATTTTGGGAATGAAAACGAAGATAATTATATTTTTGATTCGACTCGCAACTATAAACCATTGGGATCTGTGCATGATGATTCTAATGGTTCTTTAAAAGTCCCATTTCCCCTCATTATAAATGCAAAAAATAATGGCAATGTAGCTCGTTTCATGAACCATAGTTGTTCGCCAAATGTGTTTTGGCAGCCAGTTTTACTTGAAAGTAATAGCAATGCACACGTCCATGTTGCTTTTTTCGCCATCAGACATATTCCTCCAATGCAAGAGTTAACATATGATTATGGGGTGGTTTCATCAGAGAAAGGAATCCATGGAAGAAAAAAGTGCTCTTGTGGGTCGGTGAAATGCAGAGGCCACTTCTATTGATTGTCAATGCCAAGTAGAACGGTGGATCTTGATAATTGATGCCTCCTGCAAAAGGTTGGTTATTTCCTCCCTCTCGCACCATTGAACTTCTAAATTGATTCTTGTTCTCTCGCTTGCGATGCTCTCATTTTTATGTTTCTTCCAGAAAAATGTATGACTTGTTTAGCGGTCTGTTCACTTCAGGGTAATTTTTATGAGAATTAGATTTAATGAATTCTGAAATATGCACTTTGAATGTTGTATTTCATTGGATTTGTAGATCTAATCATTGATCATGTCTAACAAATTAAACTCAAATGGATATAGATTATCTTAAATAGTGACATTTTTAATCATAATATCAATGGATTGAAGGGCGAAGGATTTCAAATTCTTGTGAGCGAAAACTGCTTGGATTTCCAAATCCTTGAGAGTTTAGTGCCTTCTTAATAAGCAAAACAGGAACTTGGACAGCAACTCGGTTGTTCATTAGCCTGAATCTGGTGAATATATTTTTGCAAAGAAAACTTAGAGCACGTTGGATTAAGATAATTGGGAAAGAGGAAAGGCTTGAGTTAATAAATTGGCTGTAACTTTAATCTCTTAGACATTTGATGTCCATCCTGTGTAGCAGTGTAGGGTGGTGTTTTGCGTGTGGTTTTGTGACTTCATTCTGACTGTTGATCTTGATCCGACCCTATGAAACTTCGACTAATTTAAGGTTTAAACCAAGACGCAGAGACTGAATGAAGTTACCCTTCTGTTTCTTTATGGAAAGTTTTCTGCGAACTTGTAACAATTGACATTTAATTTTGATGTTTATAACAAATGTCCCTCCTATCTTGATTCGTATTGGAAGTCAGAATTCGAGAATGTACTTGTATTTCACGATCCTTGATATGTACCCTGTAAATTTGTAATCTGAAAATCTAATTAAATGCATTTGCAAACGCTGTAGGTACAGTGTCAACATAAAGATTAATGTATTTTGCATCTGCAGTGCTGCACGACGTTTTCCCTTAATTCATGGTAGGAAATTGCTCGTCTCAAACTGAAATATCCGATTTTGCAGTTACGCAAATGAACCGGAATATGAGTTGTCGATGACAGAACCGTTACTTTTGTTAGTTGTGTAGCACTGGAAAGTGTAAACTGAATTAGATGGAGTTTTGTTAGCTTGCTTCCTGCATATTTGTCTAGTTGTAATCTGGTACTAGCTGCTTTTGTTTACGTCACATGATTAATAATCATTTGGTGTTTATCCCACTTTTTTCTGTAACTTCATTAGGATCTGCCTTGGCGTAGGACTTTGATCTTGATTTCCTTTTCCAGTTTGAAAAAAAAAAAGTTACTTATTTTGATAGTAGTGAACCTGGTAAGTGTTGCTTTCAAAAGAAGTAACTTGTTTATTTCTTTATTTGACTTAAAATGTTGTCTGTCGAATCTCAGCCACTCACTTATTTTTGAAAAGTTACTTATTTTATTTATTTTTAAATCGAGGCCAAAACAAGTGTACAAATTTCATATACTTTAACAATTAAATAATTATTTATACTTACCTTTTTGAAAAATAAGGGAAATTATTAACAAATTTTATTTGACAAAATAAAAGTAATCGATGGAAAATATTTGTTGGTATCACAAATGAACTTGTCGTGATTCGATATAACGAACACTAAAGATTATCGTTTTGTTCATTCTCGTAACTTTTTTAACGTATGCAAGAATGATGTAACTTCGTAGTTGATTACATACTAATAAAAATAAAAATTATACTGAAATTAATAAAATAAAAATAATTCAAGAGAAAGTATTAATTTGAAGTCGTGCTTTCAACTTAATTAAAAAAAAAAAAAAAAAAGTATAAAAGAAAAGTGTTTGTGCTTGCACGTTACTTGCCGCCATTTACGTATTCGTTTCCCATTAAATAATAATTATTTCAAAGACGTTAGGAGCATATATGTTCAAAATAATATTCATTTTAAAGCAGCTTTGCGGTATGCGTATATTCATTTTAAAGTGTACATTTAAAATAATTTTCATGTGTAAAATAATTTCTCTCTTCTTAAATTTAGGAAAATCGGATTAGAAATGAAAAATTAGCTGTTATTGTTGATTTTTATTAGACGAATGAGACCCAATAACGACTATATTTTCAATTTTAATTGAATTTTAAGTACGATCGAACACGCCCTTATAAATGAAATAGAACGTATAAAAATTATGATTTCAAATCTAGTTATCTATTTATGATAATTGTAACTGTGCAATGTTTTTAATGTAAAATATGAATTCAACCTTTGCACGGAAAAAGTATGATAATTATAAAATTCTTCGAAACGATAATTTTTTTGATAATTTGCGTGCATGTTCTTCAACTTTTAGGATAGTTTGAACTTGTGTCTTTCACAATTTTCATTCAAGAAGTAACTCAACAGTTACCTCAAAGAAACATTAAACTCTTAAGTTGCAATTCAAGAACGACGTGGAATTAATATGCATTATTGAAGTGATACAAATTTGTAAATTCTTGATTGAGAAAAATGTAGGATGAATTGTGAATGACAGAATCTGATCTCATGAGGACAGTTGAAGAGTTATATGCAAAGAAAAATAGTGGAGACGAAAGTGTTATTGACCCTACCCCACCCCTACCCTAGGCAGATTCAAAGGAGAAGTTAGTTAAGTGTCACCTTATAGAGAGAACCTAACAGAAAAAGATAAAAATCAATTCTTTAATAATAGCGAGAGAAAAATGTGAATCTTTAAAACACAAGAATTTTTAACGACATTCTTCCTGGGAAATCACGTCTGTCTGTGCCAGGAAGAAGAGAGCAAAAGGCAGCTGGTTCTTCATCATATTCTAAACCTCTCTCTCTCTCTCGCGCGCGCACACACACACACAGACATTCTGTAGCCAACCAGATTTACCATTCTCTTGTAATCCAAACGACAACTCGTGGAAGTCCAATGTTTCGACATGAAATATAAAGACCCGACAGAACACAGGTTTTGGATTTTGATGTGTTTTGCTCATGTGGGATTTTGTTGAAGAAGAAGAGAAGAAAAGGGTTTTCAATTTTGTGATTGGAAATTAACAGCTTGAATTGATTTCCGGGTTGTTGGCTTTTGTGCTACATGGACCAAGAAAAACCCAAACCAAAGAGGCTTTATCAAGTTTGGAGAGGAAACAATGTGAGTCATCTCTTTTTGTTTATTGATTGTGAAATAATTGCATTTAATCATTAGAGAAAAAATGGTGTAATTTGATTTGAGAAAGTGGGTTTTTAGGCATGAATTATTCTGCAAGTACAGAAAAAAGGGACAGAAATTGTATCCGGCAGCACCTGTATGGCTGCATTTTTTCGTGTTTTTATCATCTTCCAATGATAATCTGTCAAGTGTCCATCTGTATGATTTATCTGGAAATATTTCTGTACCTATAGCATATTCAAGATCTTGCTGTTTGAATCACATGTCCAATTTTCATAAATGGAAAATGGGAGATTGATCTCAGTTTCTCTATCATGTTTTGAAGTCTTCAAATTAAAATTTAAACTGTTAGGATAAATTGATTTAGACTATTATCTCTTCATGGTGCCTTTGAAATCAACTGGTTTTTTGTTCCCACAGACCATCTTAGTAAAATTTTGATAGTGATGATAAGCCGAGAAGCGCTGCAGTTGATTTTTCATATTATGTTGTCTCAATTTTCATGGTGACTGTGCACTAGTAAACATTAAGATTATAGTACTCATATTCCAGTTTCATTATTTCAATCGATATTAAACATTAACTTCAATTTCAATTGTTTTTTTTGTTCTGTTTAATGCTCCAGAGATTCTTATTTGGAGGAAGATTCATCTTTGGTCCCGACGGCTCATCGTTGTTTTTATCAACATTCCTAATTGTAGGCCCTGCACTTGGGTTTTGCATTAAAATATTCTCCATCATCAAACATCAAGAAAACAAAAATGCAATGCATTGCTATTCGGTACTTATCGTGGCAATAGTTTTAACCGTTCTGGTAAGTAAACATCGATAATCATATAAGTTAAAATTATTTCTCATATTTTGCTGAGGGAGCATGCACCCTCGGGAAACTATTAATATTTTTCTGAACTCATGGTTTGTGTATTTTCTTTTCGAGTGTCGAAGATTGACCAAGGTGCTAGACTTAAAGGCACTATGTGGAATTGAAGTGCACATTATCTGTTTAGAATTCAGATTTATTTTAATTTTTTTATTATTGGGACTTTGAACATGGTTGATTATTTCATTACAAGATAACATTCAACTCTAGCACGGTTAAAAGTTTCTATACAGATCCCTTGAAATTTTAAAAAAATATTTCCATTATAAAAGAAATGCAAGGAAATTTCAAAACTCTATGCCCCTGTTTGACACCCATTAATTTCTATTTCTATTTCTCATTCTCATTTCCATTCTTCATTTCAACCACACATTCTCCAAATAAAATAATATTATACACAAATCAAAAACTTTTCATCACTTTTCCACCACACATTCTCACATCAATCACTATTCCAAAATTTCCATTTCTCCCAAAATGAGTTTCGAACAGGGGCTATATAAGAATTCCAATAAAATCAATTTTGTCTTAATTTTTGTTCATTTAAAGTAATCGGTATCAGTGGAAGTTGTATCACATAGACAAGTTTTCTTCTCAACAAGTGAAGATTGAATAATTAAAATGAAAAAAAATCAGTTCATGTAAAATATATAAGGTTTCCACGGCTTTCCAACAATGTTCACAAAATGATTCAAAAAGTTCTTGTTTTCCAAAAAAATTGAAATCAATCAAACTTTTCTGTCTGTCTATAATTTTACTTCTTTGTGTAGTTATGCATAATTCTTTCCAAATAATACTTTATCCTGCCTTAAATTTCATTAAGAGAATGTTTTCTTGATATTTAGTTCCCCTAAATACTCATATAGAACTAAGATTAACACGCATTGAATATCTTATCAATTTTAGATAGCTTGCTGATATTTGGATTTAATGCAGGATATAATGTTTCTCTTCCTAACATCCAGCAGAGATCCTGGGATTGTACCTCGGAATTCAAGACCTCCAGAGTGTGATGAATCATTTGAGATGAGCACCCCTTCAATGGAGTGGGTCAATGGGAGGACTCCTCATTTGAAACTTCCCCGAACAAAGGATGTGATCGTGAATGAGCACACTGTTAAAGTGAAGTTCTGCGAAACATGTTTGCTTTACCGTCCTCCCCGTGCATCTCATTGCTCCATCTGCAACAATTGTGTTCAGAGATTTGATCATCACTGTCCATGGGTCGGTCAATGCATTGGCATAGTAAGTACTGCACCATGATTGATTGGACATATGGTGTTATTGGGTTTAATACACGGGTTATCTGTCACTAGACTATTAGTGATACATCTTGTTGGTTACCGATTTTGTTTTCTTTCAAGTTGATAAATAAACTCAAACTTTACAATTTGATCACTGCATCAATGTCCGTCAGTTTGGCTTACACAAAATGATGTGCCAGGCTAGTTCTTTGGTAACTAGCTACCAACTAGATGGCCACATCAAATTTTCCGTTAGTCAAACTAACGAAAGTTGGATGAAATGAACAAATTGTAACTGACTTTTAAGTTCATCGACAACCTTTACACACACAAAAAAAAATACTGACAGCCTGAAATATCACTAAAAGTTTAGCAACTGCAAGTGTTTTCATCCCGTTATTATAGAAGCTTATTCCGTCACCAATCACCTTTATAATATTTGGCTGGCAGTTATCTTGGTGGTGATTAAATCAATGACTATGTTCAACTTGGTTTGAATGCATGTGAGAGATTCTTTGTCCTGTGATAATTCTTTTTATCGTGTATATGAAATCATTTTATGATATTAAAGTAAGGAATGCACAATTGTCAATGGTTGAAAATCACATATTAGGCATGTACTACTCCATCTTCAGTTTCCCTGCTTTAATCCCAAAATATTATGTCTTTTTGTTACCATCCAATATATGCTGATTGTAAAGCTTCCTGTTTCCTATTTTTATCTGCACGTCAAATTTCTTATATGCATGGGAAAATTATTTGTGAAATTTTTTCTACATATCCTGGTCATATAATGTGTACTAGTCGTGTAAATGAGTAGCAATTTGCAATACATAAATCATTTAAGGGTCCATGTTTTCTTGATACTATGATTCTGATATTCCATCCCTTGTCAACACGAGAAAATTGTTTGAGTGGTAATAGTAATTTTGAGCTGTGTACACCATGGACAACCAACAAAGAGCGTCTTTGAGGTTCTCTGTCATGTATTTCTCGAGGAAGAAAAGTTAAGACCATGTAAATATGTTTAGACATTACGTGCATTCAATGTACTTGTGTTTTATTGATACATCTAAATTTTACGATCTCCTGATGAAAGAAGAGTAAAAATTTTCACAACAGATTCATCATCATTGCACCTAAACTGGGCACTCTATTACAAGGATATAAACTATGCAGAATTGATATTTTCATAGCCATGGGGAGTATTAGACTCTGAGTGGCGTTGACATATATTGCTTTTCAGTTGTTTAATTATAAATTCACTGAGAAAATTAAATGACGTTACACATACACAACGTGCATGATCCTCTACCAATTCGAAATGAACTTATATGTTTTACAAATATAGCTGACAACACAGCTTGTCATTTAAAAGTAAGTCATTAGAAAATTATGATAACTAGCTTAAATACTTCAACGAGAAAATTATAAGCAATGGACTCAATATTATCAAATAATCAGGGATGTTGCTGGAATATTTTGTTCTCATTTGGTTTGGCACTTACTATTCTTTCCATAAGTAACAGGAACATCTTTCATGCTGTTTTTGCAGCGTAATTATCGGTTCTTCTATATGTTTATATCAACATCGACTATTTTATGCATATATGTCTTCGTGTTCTCTTGGATCAACATTCTTCATCAAAAAGGCAGTACGCGGAAAGCCATGTTACATGATATTTTGTCAGACGTTCTATTAGTGTACTGCTTCATTGCCGTTTGGTTCGTGGGTGGCCTTACAGTTTTCCACCTCTATCTGATTTGCACAAATCAGGTGAGTTTTCTTTAAGTTTCCCAGAAATTTTATTAACAGGAAATATATTGATTGCTTTCACCTATTTGCTACTGAATGTGACATATAGCATAATTTCTTTTGCACGCCTATTCTAACTTATTAATGCTGCGTTCGTAGGTCATCCGTATAGTACTAGCATACTTGACTTGCTTCTTGTTAGATTGAATTTCCATTCGTAGTTCAGTTTAGGGCGAAGGCCAGACACTTGGATTAGAACTTAGAAGTTACTGGGTGCAATCTGGGAATCATTTCTTCAATCAATTCAAAAACGTTAAGATTCAAATCCAATCTACTGCTCCAGTGTTATCCACTTACGCAAATAGTAGTAGCTCTTAGTCGTAAATTAATAGGCAAGTTTTCTTTGTCAAGCTTTCTTTTCCCTTTCATAGATGAAGTCATTATATTCTTTTAATATGTTGAGTCTGTGCAGATGACTGCCTGTTTACTATTCTTCAATAATTTGTCATTTTTCAATTTGTTTTTCCACAAGACATAGAATCCCAATCACGATGTTAACATTTTTGGGTTCTTCTAAAGATGAAGATTTGAGAGGAGAATCCATTTTGTTTCTTACACACATGAAATCACAAATCAATGCACATAAAATAAGTCTATTTTTCCAATGTTTGATGGCAAATAATGTTGATTTTTTCCATTAGTAGGCTTGCATCACATATAAAACTCTTAACTCTAGCTCCTTTGCAGACTACGTATGAAAACTTCAGATATCGTTATGATAAGAAGGAAAACCCATATAATAAAGGGGTGATCAGAAACCTCGAAGAAGTCTTTTTCTCGAAAATCCCACCATCCATGAATGATTTCCGAGCATACATTGAAGAAGATGAAAGTGTGGGTATGGATCCCACAACTGATAAGTTCATGGGAAGTATCACTACCTCAAAAGAAAAAATTGACATCGAAATGAGAACTAAATTTGCCGAGGAGAATGGCCTTTCACTTCCTGAAATTTTGAGAGTTTTGGAATATGATGACATTGAGACTAACATGAAAGAGGAGGGGAATGACAGAACTGATTCGGATCCACTTCTCTTTCTGGATGAACAAGAACTCGAGGACGAGGCTAATGGCAAGGAGACACTAGATGAAATTACAACCTCTGATCAAATCACGGGATCAGGTCAAAATAAGTTTTAGGTATCATTCTTTGTTTACTATCCTATATATGGACGCAGTGCAATGTTCTTTTTTCTTTGATCTCTAGGCCAGTATTGCTTACATTCTACTACGTTTCTTCACTAACCGAATCAAGGAAATGCTTCTTTTGAAAGATACGAGTTAGTGACAGTTTAATTTCTAAGATATTTGATATTGCCACTTGCATGTAATGTTTTTAGCAGTCACTCTGATGCCTGACAAACTTGTAAGCAGTTATCTGTGTTAAGGAAATATCATCTTCGTTGTATTTTCATGATTCTATCATATTGTTTCTCTTTGTTATTTTTTCATTGTTTGTGTATCAATAATAGTCTACAGTTTCTAACTGTATGTTGAAAGAATCAAGACAAATTCCATATGTACACTTTGCATGTTTTGTCATAATGGTTCAAAACTATCGTCATTACACTTTTTCTTCAAGAGATATATGAAGTGGCAGTTTACCTGGGGGCCCCGAGATTGATGGTTCTAGCTTCGCTAAAATCTTCATCTCCACGGGAAAATATGTAATCATTTAGCCTGTCGATTCTAAATGCCTGGGTATCAATAAATAAATGTCGAACTAAAAGAATAAAGCAAATTACAGAATGCTACCTAAGGTAAATAAAAAACCATGACATACTTAGAACACACAAAATTCAAGCACAATCCATTTCTTGTCGTCATTCTTCTTTTCAGATAGATTTTTCTCCCCTTGTTCATGGGTAAAGTGGCCAATTGATATTCGTTGAAGAATCAGCTATATTTTTCAAGTCTTAACGGGATGTTTCATTTTCTTGACAGGTTTGGTACAAGGCGATCTGTTTCTTCAAGAAAATCGGATTTGCAGGGTTCGATGACTTGAGAAGGTCGACTGTGTTGCCAGAATTAAAATGTTTTCAGATTGTTGTTCTTGTTGGTAGCATCATACTGTGAGACAAGCTTGCTGCAGAAAGTCTCAACGGTACAGAAATAATTCAGGATCTTGCAACAGAATGACTGAGCAGTCCTGTAAGAGTGAAACTTGTAGATAGGTTGATCTCTAGTGTGTCTTGTTCTTTATTTTTATTTTTTTGAACTTGTTTTCTTGACTTTGTTTCTTGACATCCATTATTCATTATTAGATTCAAAAATAAGGTTGGAGGCAGTGACGGATTTAGGATTTTGAGCGAGCATAGTAACCAATGCTCTGAACTGAAATTACTTATATCCTGGTTCAAAATGTAAGTGTGAGTGTACTCTATGTATCAATCTAATAATATTTATAGAGTAACAATATGTAGCTAAAATTTTTTTTAAAACAAAGGGAGAATATATCTATTACTTGATAAAAGAACATATAGAATTTTGTTATATATAATATCAACATACACCAAATGCCACGGTGGTCAAGTGTTTCATAATTCCAATGGAATTCACAAGTTCAAATTCGAATCTTCCAATTGCACTGGTTTTAATGCTTAATTGCTCCAAAATTGGGAAAAATATTAAACTATAATTGCAAAAGGAGATTGCTATTATTGAGAGTTGAACTCAAGACTCTCGGTTACTTATATGATACTCTAGCCAAATGAACTACAAATATATAGGAGCTCGTCGAGTGTTGTATCCTTTGCTAGTTGGAGGGCATTGACAAAATTGTACAATATAGAGACAGAATCTTTTTTGAAACTTGTTTAGAATGAAGCTTATTCTTTTTCCCAAGATGATTTTACTTGTGAAATAGTCGTTTCTGCACTACATAAGATGATAGAAATACTAGTCAATAATCTACTTAAATTTACAACGTGTTTGGTAAAGTAGATTGGACAATACTTAGATAGCAAAAAATTCAGAACAATACTAAACTTACATTCGATGATAAATTAAATAGATATTTAATGTTATACTTTGTTTATTAAAATGTAATTTAAACAAAACTTTCACTAAACTTAGTATTCATTAGCAATAAAGGCTGGCCCATACACCCACTGCACGAGTGGAATAGAGTTAGGATGTATCTTTGTTTCAATATACTTTATGAATGATTGAGGATAACATCCAAGTACAGGAATTTTTAATAAAATTGATACCGATGTTGACGTGGTCGAACTTGACGGGGTTTTTTTTTTTTTTTGGTTTTTTATCTTCCAATGGTGTCATGCCAAGTGTTGTCCGTCAAAATTTTCTATTAAAAAAAATTGTACGTATAGCATGATTGATTCATTAGTTTATAAAATAATTTCAAATATTGTAGAGTTTTTTTTTTTAACTATTAAATACTTTGTTAATTTAGCCCCATGTTTATCCCATTCTCCAAAAACATTTTTTTTTAAAAAAATTCATTTTCAACAAATTCTCACAATAAAATATTTCGCAATTCAAAAAGTTTTCCAACCTTTTAATAACACATTTTCCAAAAAAATAAAAATAAATAAATATTCTTTTTAATGGGCATCAATTATTTTCTTGTTATTCCATTTTCTGTTTTCTTGGTTTTAAGGATCAGAGGCATTGGTTTGATTGATTCGAGGTTTGGTTTTGAGCGTTGATTCAAGGTATACAATTTTTGGACTTTTTTTTTTTCTTCAATTGCATGTAAAAAATTTGATTTTTTTGCACCTGTCATGACCAGTGGAATTTATGGGAATTCAGATCCTTCGGACGAGCTTCCTTCGTGGGTTCTCCAAGCTAACTTTTGTAGTCTGACTCTTTTCCAAGTCTCATGACAATTGTATCAGGCATCATGTCTTCTGGTCTTGATTACCATGTATGGGCACCTGATCGACGTGGACGCCGAGTCGGAAGCGTGGTGATTTGTCATGATTTTCAGTGGAATTTATGGGAATCTAGATCCCACATCAGAAGTATGAGCTTCTTTTGTGGGCTTTATATATGCTTGGGTTCTCCAACCACATTGGCTTGTGGCATGTCTCTTCCAGGTCCTATGATACAGCACATGGACAGCTCGGGAAGTATTTTTTTATCAGATCTCGACTTCAGATTTTGGGGTTAATTTCAGTCTGTTTTTATTTGTTACGAATAAACAATCTCATCTAGAAAATTAAGGCTGGCCAGAGAAAATCTGTTCATTTATTCGTATTATGTCTTCATCGTAGCTATTCATGTGTTACTGGGATTCATCTTTATTTTATAATAAAAAAAACATGATATGTGCATAAACTTTTGTAAATGTATGATGGTGAGATTTTGAAAACAAATGCCATAATAGTACCAAATTGTTGAGCTTGAACTATGAGAGAGGGGATGCAATTATTAAAATTTTGTTGTCAACACTAATCAATATTTCAGTTTGATTTATTTATTCATGTTGTTAACTTCTGTTCAGCATTGATTTTTGCTGTATTTTAGCATCTCAGGAAGAACCGCCGCGAAGATCAGTATTTATCATTGGACGAAAAGCTTAGCCAAGTGTAATTCGTCAAAAAAAAAAAAAAAAAACTGAAAAATATCTGAGTCGAACAAAGCGATAGTATTTTGGTACCTAGTTAAGTTTGCTAGAAACCATTGATTCATGAACGAACCAGCATACGAATTAAATTCTTGTATGATACTTAAAACGAATAGTTCTTCTTGAGCCAATCATTTGGATCACTGATTCACAGTACAAATCTCTGGTGCTTGAACTGTACAGCACATTGTATTAGAGTGTGAACATCTGCTAATATTGATGAGAAAATATTGAGCCTTTAAAATGATAGCATTTTCAGGTTTTGAACTGAAATCTTGAATTGCATTCATGCGAATTGCCTGTAAATTGCATTTTTGTTGTTGTTGTCAAAATTGCTTCTCGTCTCTTTGTCTTTAAGCTGAAGAAAGAGCGTTTGTGGTGTACAAAGAATTTTAGTTATGCGATTTATGAGTAACCAACGTGTAAAGGATTGAGTTTTTCATAATTTGAAAGTTAATTCAATTTTGGCAAAATGAATGGAATTCTTTTAGTTTCGATTTCAACCAGAGCCTGATCATTGAGGAGCTTTATGATAGTGGAGTTTGAGCACTTGGGAATTTTAAGCAGTCGATTTTTAGTAGATTTTGATAAAAGTTAATGAAATGTATGATTGGATAAAAGTTGTGGATCGTTGAAAATGAGTTTGGAAAATAATGAATTTTAAGAAATGAGAATCAAACATGGGCTAAATGTCTCTCCTTTACTGAGATTTGACGAGAGGTAGCCATTTTATTTCACTCATTCATCAATGAAACTCTTCTTTTTCCTTCAACTGGGGTGAGAAGAGATGCAGTAAACTCTACATATGTGCAATATTGACAAGAAACACTTCTTTTTGGCTTGTATTTTAGCTTTTCTTCTTCTTGTTTTTTCTGTGATTCGTTTATACAACGCGGTATTGTGGTCGTATCATTGGATATGGTTGCTATATCTATTATCGTGTTATGTTGCTGTATTTGTAGGCTTCTAGCAAACAGTTAAATGGAAACATGATTTCAGAAAGGCTTAATCGCACAAAACGTCCCTACGTTTGGCATGTAGTGTGCAAAACGTCCATACGTTGCATTTTCACCCTTATTTCAACATTTCATTGCGGAAAACGTCATTGTCATCTATTTTTAACGTAAAATGATCAATATACCATTCTCTCTCTATATATATATAAAGAATAAATTTCAATTTTACTCCTAAACTTTTTAAATAGTGCAAATGAGTCCAAAATTTATGATAATATTAGAAATAACAAAAAAAAAAACTCTCTCTCTTCTCGCAGCAGCCACGAATTCATGTAGCCCCGAGTGAAATTGGCTTGGACCCAAGGCTGGGCTAGGTGCGCCAGGGTGGGAGGGTTCTGACCCAGGTGGTCCGCCACCTTGGTTGGACCGGGCGACATCGAAAATGGCGGAAAAACACTCATGCTGTCACGATTTTTCACATGCGTACACTTTACTAACAAATTCAATTTGATTGAGGTCAAATTGGGGGAGACCCATGGCTGTACTAAGTGCATCAGGTGAAGGCGCACCTAGCCCAGGTGGTCCGTGACCGTGGCTCGTCCGAACAACGTCAGAATTCGCAATTGTCAGAGGAGGTGTCGCACGCGTCACGACTTCGCAAGTTTCTGTGTTTAATTCAGTGCTTGGCCTTGTAGTTTGGACTAAATTGGTGGCATGGCTAGGTTCGTCCAGTGACGTGTAGTTGGCCAATGGTGAGTTTCGGCCAATTAGGTGGCCGATCGTTGAGATTTTGACGTTTTTTCGAATTTCAGGCAACGAACTTTGAAGGTTGATTCGGACCAAAATACTTGGAGTTACGAGGAGATCCTGGGTGAGAATTGATGAGTTTTGTATAAAAATATAAAATTGTGGACTTTGAGACGTAGTTTTTTTGGCGGCGACGGTGGGGTTGGAGGGAGTCGGAGGAGGAGAAGTGAGAGAGAGTTTTTTTTTTTTTTTTTTTAATATTTTCATAAATCTTGGACTCATTTACATTATTTAAAAAGTTTAGAAGTAAGATTGCAATGTATTCTTTATATTTCTTTTCTTTTTTGTTTTGGTTATATAGGAGAGTATATTGGTTATTTTACGTTAAAATATGTGAAAATGACTTTTTTTGCAATGAAACGTTGAAATATGAGTGAAAATGCAAAAAATTGAAAGGCAATGACGTTTTGCACACTACATGCCAAATGTATGGACGTTTTGTGCAATTAAACCTTTAAGAAACGTCATATTAACTCTCTTTTTCTCGTATATTGTTTGAAGAGTTTACACTTTTATTTATTTACGGTTAGCAAGCGAAAGAAGTGCCATTGACACTAAATAAGGAGTCACGATGATACTGGACATCATCCAAAGATGTTCCAAAATTAAGAATATTTATTATAATAGAAAAGAAACGGTTATTATTATTATTTTTTTTTATCTGAGATGAAATTTACTATCTCAGGTGGCTTTCACCAAGAAAATTCTTTAGCAGATTTTAATAAAAATTGATGAAATATGTAATTGAAAAGTTGTGAATCTTATAAATATGTGATTAAAATTAATTGTTGACTTTAATTTAGATTAGGGTTAATTTCACAAATGGTCACTGAAGTTACCTGAAAATTTCAAAACGGTCACTGAAATTTCAAAGTTTCAGAAACGGTCACTGAAGTTTGAAATTTCTTTCAAAACGGTCACTGAATTTTCAAATTTTTTGACCAAGTTTGTGGTAATTTTTCGGCAACTTCCGACTACCAAAATCGTCGATTTCGGATACCGTTGGAAAGCCAACAATGTCCTCTTCAATTACCACCAAAAATCTCCCCAAAACTCCAAGTGAATCGGCCGGAATAAACCCACAAAGCCGACCACCGAAAATTGTGAAAATTTGCCCAGATTTTCAGATTTTTTGGGCAAGTTTGAGGCAATTTGTCGGTAACTTTCGACCACTAAAACTGTCGATTTCGGATACCGTTGGAAAGCCCACAATGTCATCTTCAATTACCACCAAAAATCTCCCCACAACTCCAAGTGATTTGGCCGGAATAAACCCACGAAGTCAGCTACCCAAACTAGGCAAAAAAGTCCGAAAATCTACCCAGTTTGGGTAGCTGATTTCATGGGTTTATTCCGGCCAAATCACTTGGGGTTTTGGGGAGATTTTTGGTGGCAATTGAAGAGGACATCGTGGGCTTTCTAACGGTATCCGAAATTGACAGTTTTGGTGTTCGGAAGTTTCCGAAACATTGCCTCAAACTTGCCCCAAAAATCTGAAAATCTGGACAGATTTTCATAATTTTCGGTTACCGACTTCGTGGGTTTATTCCGGCCGAATCACTTGGAGTCTTGGGGAGATTTTTGGTGGTAATTGAAGAGGATATCGTGAGCTTTCTAACGGTATTCGAAATCGACGATTTTGGTGGTCAGAAGTCGTCGAAAAATTGCCTCAAACTTTGCCAAAAAATCTGAAAATTCAGTGACCGTTTTGAAAGAAATTTCAAACTTCAGTGAACGTTTCTAAAACTTTGAAATTTTAGTGACCGTTTTGAAATTTTCAGGTAACTTAAGTGACCATTTGTGAAATTAACCCATTTAGATTAAAATAGAGATTTAATTCATACCAAATAGGGGCATAGCAATTTTGTCGATTAAAGAAATATTATTAATTTATTAAAAATTGGGATTAATGGTATTATAGTGATTAATTTGTCTAATTTTATTTATTACATACTTATTTGTAATATATTTTATATTTTGCTAGAGAAACAAACATAAAAAATTGACGTGCTTTTAATTATTCTTGAAATATTTTTTTTAATTTTAATTTCTACGAAACTTCATAAATTGGCATGGGGAATTTATTAATAAAAATACGTAAAAATAAGTTAATGTTTAACTATTAAAAAAATTTAGTATTGATTAATACTAGGAATGAAACTTTCAAAATAAAAATAAAAATATTAGGAATGGATAAGCATTGTAAATTGTTCTTCTGGCAAACGATGCCTTGACACATTTATGAGTTAGTTTCTGTAATTGGAAAACCGATCGTTTA
Organism: Fraxinus excelsior; assembly: GCA_019097785.1. NCBI lineage: Eukaryota > Viridiplantae > Streptophyta > Magnoliopsida > Lamiales > Oleaceae > Fraxinus > Fraxinus excelsior. The sequence continues at coordinate 2,162,139 of CM032630.1, forward strand.
ATTTTACAGGTAATTAGCCCCATTTCTAGATCGAGTAATGTAATCTTACCATTGGATATATCTGAAATCTGAATCTCAAACCCTAAAATTTCTCTCTGTTATTGTAAGTTTTTCTTCTCGAGCCCTTTTTTTTTTTTTTTTTTCCCTTTTCCGATGATACTTCGATTGAGTAATAATTGAACTATGTGAGAATCTGTGGAGAATTTGATTATCGTTTATGTTGAAATTATTATCTTCTTTTTTTGGAGAGATCGTTTGAGGATTTTAAATTTTCCCGATAGTATTCTATACTTGGGAAGAAGAAAGTTGGATTCCGAAATTTCTTCTCATGATTTTCTGTAATTATTTTGTTTTGTATGAACATTTATTAATTTGTAATCCTAGATGTTTCATCAAATAGGATCTTGGCTTTTAAGGTCTTATGATTCTTCAATTTCTTGAAACTGGATGAGCTGCTACTTCATTGGTTAGGCACACTTGGTATTAGAAAAGTTAATTTCTCTCCATCAGTCTAAATTGTTTTGATTGCTTCATGTGTGGAACTTTGAGAAAATTAATGCAACATATGGTAGCCTGATATTCTTTTCTTGTTCCTGGATTGTAGAAAAGAATTGCACTACTTTTTTAGTCAACACCTACAAATGGAAAAATGATATCATCGGCACAATGAAATTCTTGGGTCCAATCCTTTTTTTTTTTTTTTTTTAATGCGAAATCTAACTTGTTGATTGCATATGAAATTCCTAATTTACAATTCTACGTTTGTGGTTCTCATAGGAGAAAGATGGGTCAAGCACTTGGTTGCGTTCAAGTGGATCAGTCTACTGTTGCAGTGAAGGAACATTTTGGCAGATTTGATGATGTGCTCGAACCTGGGTGTCATTGCTTGCCGTGGTGTCTGGGGTACCAATTGGCAGGTTCACTATCATTGCGTGTACAACAGCTTGATGTCCGTTGCGAAACCAAAACTAAGGTGATTTTCCATTTCACTTGATAGTTCACATTTCCAATCTGTCATTGTAAACATATCAGCATGTGAACATTTGTTTTCATCATACAGCTAAATTTAATTTCCATAGCGATTCACACTTGCCTAGTGTTGTTTGGATCAAATACAAAAATATGGTTATAGGGTGTTCATATGCAGTTAATATTTTTTTGTCCAGAATATTTGCGTATGAACTTTATGTCAGTCGGACCTTTTTCCAGAAAATAGTCCCTCACAATCTTTTTCATTTTTTCAAATGTCTTATTGACATTTACTATTTAGTGCTTGTTTGATTAAACTTTGCTAAAATAACGTCAACTTTCAACTGGTCTAACTTCAATTTTAACCCCACATTTTATGGGATCCAAAACTTTTTCAACTTTTCAATTACAAATTTCATCATTTAAGCCCCTGTTTGGTTTGGATAAAAATCAGATTTGTATTATATTTTGATAGAAGTTAATGGAATCTGTGGTTGAAAGGTTGTGGGTCTCATGAAATGTGTGGTTAAAATTAATTGTTGATTTTGACTTAGATTTTTATCTAACTTTTTAGTTGAAACAAACAAGGGCTAAAACTTTTATCATAGGCTTTGTCAAACAACCCTCAATTTCTTTTCTGTTTCAAATTATCTAAGTGCCAACATCTAAATGAATAAAAAAAATTTCAAGAAAGGGTGTCTCAAATTGGGATGTATTTATCTTTTCGAAATTTAATCTGCTATAATATGATCAATTAATAGTATGAGAGCGGTTGACATTTCAGGACAATGTGTTTGTGACTGTGGTTGCTTCAATTCAGTACCGAGCCTTGTCTGAAAAAGCAGCTGATGCATTCTATAAGCTTTCCAACACAAAGGCACAGATCCAGGCATATGTTTTTGATGGTAGGATTTGAATTTATGTTCTTTAGTTATTTCTGTGGCAAAGTAGAGACAATTGCAATGGAAGCTGTAACACTAGCTTATTGACATAAATTGAGATTTATATTATTTGGTTTTGTGTGGGGCGAAGTGGAGGTAGGATCATGCTCCATTTTCTATCTTCCTGTGGTTACCATTACAATACAAGCCAAGGAACTCAAAACCACAAGCACCCTTTACTAGTTTGGTACTTTTCACCCTTTGCTTCGGCTTTGAAGGTAAAAAATCATTGGATTATTGCCTGTAAATCATTATGGAGACTTCTAGGAGTATTTCAAGTGTTTTGCTGACTTCTAAGTTGGTTAGAACTACCTATAGGTGTTTAAGTGTCAGGTTATCGGTGAGGATCATTATGGAACTTGTAGTTTTGACATATTCACGTACTTTGAGATTGATTATTTCCTTTCCTCGAGTCCTTTTTGATTACCGGATCCACAGATACAGGGAGGAGGAGGAGGAGGAGGAGGAGGAGGAGGAGGGGGGGGGGGGGGGGGGGGTGTTAATAGTTGCCTGGGATGAGTTTTTAATATTAGTAATTTCTTTATGAAGATGAGTTGTTGCTTTGGCATGAAATAAAATATAATGAGGTATAAAAAATTGAGGGGACTTTTGACATTTTACTCTATGCATAAAGGGTCAATTGCTCTTTCTTTCTGTCTTGATCACGTGCTTGTCAATCTGAAATTGATGGTTAACGTTTTATTTTTGGTCAATTTATGTCAACCTCCTTCAAGGTTCTTCATAAGTAGTATGTTATTGTTAAGTAATATACAGTAACTTGTATTTTCTATATTGAATTTGAAATTTATTTGCTCTATGTGCTGTTAGACACACAAACTCAGTCCTCATCTTATTGGTATATTTTTCTGGTCCTGAAATTTTTTTTGCATTTGGGCACACACAAATTACACATACACATGCTTATTCCTTCTCACCATGTGACTAATTTTGTTGTCCTGAAAATCATATACGTTAAACGAATCTTGGATGTAGCTTGACTAAATTGCCAGTCGGTGAAAAAAATGGCAAAAATTAAAGGGTAGGAAGCCAAATACAGATAAGATCTATTTGAATTCAGCGAGGATGTTTGTTTGCACAAGGTTATTTATTTATTTTTTTTTCCCAGTGGCTCCTAGCTAATAATTACTCTTTTGGTGTTAAAAGCATTACGGTTTCTTATTAATGATAACGACGACTATAGTTGGAGAAATGGAGTTGGAGAAATGTAATAGACTAACTGCTGATAGTGATTTTCATAATTCGGGATTTTGTATCAAAATTAATCGTTTAAACTGGTGTGAATCTTTTAGTCATAAGAGCAAGTGTCCCAAGATTGGATCTGGATTCTACTTTCGAACAGAAGAATGACATAGCCAAGGCTGTTGAGGATGAACTCGAAAAGGTTATGATTGACTTTGATAACAGAAGCCATGTCTGTTCAATGACTATATTAGTTCAAACATCACCATACATCATATGCATTTGTTACCTTTGCAGGCCATGTCTGCCTATGGATTTGAGATAGTGCAGACCCTGATTGTGGACATTGAACCGGATGCACAGGTGAAGAGAGCCATGAATGAGATAAATTCAGGCAGGTTTATGAGATTTTTAATACTTAAAATTGTGAACTGAAGTACACTGCATATGAACATTCTTGCTCAATGATGTGTCTCCGTCATTTGGCATATTTTTCCTTGAAACTGCTTTTGCACGTCAATGAGATATAGGTTACAGGAAAACCATTTTATACATATATGATGTTATGTTTGCTCCTTGTTTTCAATGGCGAAAAGTATGCTAAGAACTTTCTATTTTCTAACATATTTGGATAAGTTATTTTTCTTTCTTTCGAGTAAAAAAAAAAATGTTACTTATTTTGAAAGTGACTTACATTATTGTCAAAATAAGTAATTTACTCATATTTAAATTTTGATCAATGAGTGTGTTTACTTGTTTGAAAATTTACTTACAAGTAAACTATTTAAGCGTAGCCAAAAATGCTTTACATACTATTTTCTTTATGTTTTCCTGTTATATCCCTTTGTGATTTTGCTAGCTAGTGCTTGAACCATACTAATGCTTACTCTAATTATCTGTCAACGTTCAAAATAGCTGCTAGGCTCAGGCTTGCTGCTAATGAGAAGGCCGAAGCTGACAAAATACTGCAGATCAAGAGAGCTGAGGGAGAAGCTGAATCTAAATACTTGTCAGGGCTTGGTATTGCTAGACAGCGCCAGGCCATTGTAGATGGCCTCAGGGACAGTGTGCTCGCCTTCTCAGCAAATGTGCCCGGAACAACCTCTAAAGATGTCATGGACATGGTTCTTGTCACGCAGTATTTTGATACAATGAAGGAAATTGGAGCATCGTCAAAGTCCTCTGCTGTGTTCATCCCACACGGACCTGGTGCAGTCAAAGATATTGCTGCACAGATACGGGAGGGTCTTCTTCAGGCTGAAAGTGTCAACCAGTAGTTAACGCAAGGTTTAGCGTAAGAGTCATACAACATAGTTGTCTTCATTAAGGATGTTTCTTGTGTGCAGGTAGGTTTCTTTATGCTCTTTAAGTTTGGAGGAAAATCATCATGAGATGCTGCTGCTTGTATATTTCATATTACCTACTCTATACTACTATAGTGCTAAGATTTGAAGTTTTCATTGTCAAAGGTTTGAGTTAATTTCATGTTTTCTTGGAAGTGTAAAATTTCTATTCCTGCAACGTGCCGATATTATGAGTCCAAATTTGTTCTCCAATTTCCTGTCCTGTACTAGAAACTTGACTCATCGTCCCTAAACCCTTGTTTGACAACCATTATTTGAAAACTCTTTTTTTACATACTTATTTTCAACCGCTCATAAAATAAAAAATTCTGCACATAATCCAAAAAGTTTTTCTATTTTTTAAGTGCACATTTCTTAAAAATCACTATTCAAAATATTGTTTTCTGAAAGTAATGGTCACCAAGGGCTACTTAATGTTTGACTTTGACTCTGAATTTCTTTCCAAACATGCACCAAGGCTAATTTTTTTGGTGATTTTGTATCCTAATCGAGGTAGTTCACGTAAATGATTGTACCTGAGCGTTCAACTTGGACTGATTTTGGCACTTTGCACCTAACCGAAGTTGAGAACTAAAGACCTCTTCCCGTACGTTGTGATGACGATTCATTTCATTTTTATCACAACATTATTGTCTACAATAAATTGGATCGCACTCAACATTATTGTCTACACATCATATCCCTTGTATAAATTTGTCACGTATCAAGTCGAATTTACTTAAAAGTATCGTTAAAATTAAAAGTCGGTAGAAGTGGTATTTAGGGCCCATTGGGCATATTTTTACTTGTAGAAAAGCTTTTGAATGAAATTACCTTAATTTTGTTTGTCAATTAAATTTTAAAAGAGCTTTTTATTTCGAAATTACTTTTAGAGGAAGTCAAATTGAACCAACTTTTTCTAAAAATTCTTCTAATTAGAAGAAATATTTTCACAAAATTAATCAAATGAATCCAAAAATAAATTTCAAATCTCAAAAACTCATTTTGACTTTTTAAAAGTCATTCAAGGCACCTCAAGTTGTCAAATATTCCAGGCCAACTATTTCCAGCCCAACACAAAAAAGAGCTGAGGCCCAAAATCAAGGTCCAGAGAGTAAAAGTGTAATTTCAATATCTATTTTCCTATTTTCATTTTCACTTTTTTTTTTCCCTCTGCCCCTTCTCTGTCTTGACCACAAAGAAAACGCACTCTGATTCAAAACCCCGATCGCAAATACATTTATATAGAGAGAGTATCAGTTGATAGCAGAAGAAGAGAAAGCTTGAGAATTGTAGAGAGAGAAAGATGAGCAGCATTGGCACGGGTTACGATCTTTCTGTGACCACATTTTCGCCGGACGGTCGAGTTTTCCAGATCGAGTATGCTGCAAAAGCAGTCGACAATAGCGGCACCGTCGTCGGTATCAAATGCAAAGACGGAATCGTTTTGGTATGATTATTTATCTTTATTATTATGTGATATTAATTAATTTTAGTTGCCAGGGTTTCTGATTATTTATTTTGTTAATTATGATGTGCGCAAACGTAATTAGGGTGTGGAGAAGTTGATTACTTCGAAGATGATGTTGCCCGGGTCCAACAGAAGAATCCATGCCGTCCATCGCCATTCGGGCATGGTAACATTTTGTTATACACTTTCTCTAATTTTATGGTTATGTAAAAAAATTGATAATTTATATGCTGTTTTTTGTTGAATATGTTATGTTCAAATTGAATGTTTGAGGCCATGTATTGCTGGAGGCAGGATACAGTCCCCAAAAGTTTTGATTTTTAAGTGACCAAAATTACGGAATAATATTAAAAACGAAATCTTGAAGAAATAAACCAGGCCAGCAGAAGAGAATATACAAAGAACTAGATTTGCTTTGTCATCAATATACATCGGCAGTTAGATGGAATTCTTCAATTTTATTCTATTACTATCTAATCGAGGTATATTTGTGTCCTTGCTGATGTTCTTCTATTTGCAGGCTGTTGCAGGATTAGCTGCAGATGGCAGGCAAATTGTCGCACGAGCAAAATCTGAAGCAACTAACTATGAGAGGTTTAGTTTACAGCTATCTTGCATACTTCTCTGTATCTGTCTTCTGACTTTTTTTTTAGTAGATTTAACATGTTGTAACTTGCTAAGTGAAGAGACTGAAAGCATTGTGTACTCTCTCTTTCCCTCCTCCACCTCCCAAAAAGCACCCACTCATTTGTCTCTGATCAGTTCTGGAGTAAGGTTATGCTCGTGTCACCATGATGCTTATCTTAAAGGAGTAATATGACCCTTGTATTACATAACCAAAGTAAAAATTTAGATTTTCCTGATTTAAGCCTCCATATTGCTTCAGGACTACTGTGGTCAGTGATTTTATAGAGGACATAAATCTGATCGTAGGGAGTTGAAGAATGGGAAATTAAGATCTATTTGGCTTCACCAGGGACTGGAATATGAGAAACATCGATTTAAAGTTTTATAGTGTTCCAAGATAGTTGACAAATGGAGGATTCTGAAAACCTTTTTTGTTAATAAAGAGATTATAAAAGTATTCTAGTGTATGTATTGAAGAAGACTGCACAATGTAAGAGCAATCTATCCACTTGTACGGAAACATTCTAATTTAAAAAAAGACCTTTAACTAGTGAAAACAATTGAAAGAAAATTGAAATGTCACTAAAGAGCTTAGAAGATATCACACAAAGGCTAAATCTCCTATGGCACTTTTCCTTTGACCAAAAATCCTGATTAACACACTCAAAATAGGAGAGAGATTATTAGAGATTTTTTGCAGCCATATATTGAAGACTGACATGAATAGGGGAGAAAAAACGTGTGGTTTGTATATTTTTACTCAGTGTGATTAAGGGGGTTTTAGCATTTATTCCCACGTGCGATGCCCGATGATACCACCTTTTTCTTTGCTGTTGGATAAAATCTTTGTTTACCCAGAAGCTTTCAACTCAGCACAACAACATTGATTTTTGCCTGGACTTATTTTTCAGTCAATATGATCATGTAACGCCGTCAAACATTGACCTATTGCCCATCTCTTTCTTATATTTTGCTATTGTCTGTCTTTGCAGTGTGTACGGAGAGCCAATTCCAGTAAAAGAACTTGCAGAACGTGTTGCAAGTTACGTGCATCTATGTACACTATATTGGTGGCTCAGGTTTATTACTGCACCTGATCAAATTCCGAAGGCTTCTTCCTGTTTAACTGCTTTATATATGTGATCGTAGTATGACTTTTGCAGGCCTTTTGGAAGCGGAGTAATTCTGGGAGGTTATGACAGGGATGGGCCACAGCTGTACATGGTTGAACCTTCTGGAGTTTCCTATGTGAGTTGATTTATTTCCGTTATTTGCAAATGATAACTATAGCATTTAATGTTTATTAAGCTTTAGAACTGCTTCATATAAAGTTGGTAATATTTGTTGAGGAATTTCTCATTGGGTTTATTTGGTAAAATGTTTGTTGTAGAGATACTTTGGCGCCGCAATTGGGAAGGGCAGGCAGGCTGCTAAAACGTAAGAAATTTTTCTCTACATGTGCATGCCCCATGTTGCTCTTCTTATATGTTCCAACCTACTCTTTAAAACATTTAGAGGAACCAAAACCGAAAAAAAATAACCTGAATTTATGCCTCATTCTGAAGGCCTGCAATATCCTTGCTATATTTTTCCCAATTGTCATATTTTGTTGCTTTATTTTTTCCCAATTGTCCAAAGCAGATTATGATTGTGTATGGAATTCAGCTTTGTTTAGACAAGTGAAGCAGCAATTCCGCCCCTTAAATGATTATATTTATTCTTTTATTTGATTCTAAAAATGTTATATCATTTTACCTCTTGATATAATCTATCTACTCGTTCATTACAGAATTTCCTTTCTTTTGTATGTTCTCTTTGTTCGACAAGTTATGTTTTAATACTGACATGGAGTCAAAATAATGTTGTACAGTGAGATTGAAAAATTGAAGCTTTCTGAAATGACCTGCCGACAAGGGGTTATTGAGGTGGCCAAGATGTAAGTATATCCGTCCAAATGAAGTGAGACATTTGTATCCATCTGGCTTGAATCTTTAAATATCTTTTGGCTACAAGTTTTTCCCCCACCATATTTTCTGGTGCAAAACAGATTTAAATTTGCCAAATTGGTTTTACTTTAGGTGCCCTGTCAACATTCACTGCATACAGCTGATTAAGCTTTTGTTGCTTTCAGCATTTTAACTTATTACACTACCAGCCTACCTTTTATATTCCAAATATGATGCTAGCCTACTTGGTCATGTTGCCTTCCCAGTTTGCAAAAATGTTGACACACGGAAGATTAATGTGCATAATCTTTTAACTTTTGATATCCAACTTTTATTAAGCAGAATTTACGGAGTTCATGATGAGGCAAAGGACAAGGCCTTCGAATTGGAAATGAGTTGGGTCTGTGACGAGTCTAACCACCAACATCAAAAGGTATATAATGAAATGTCTTGAGACCTTTTATATATATATGCTAAATCTTAGTTATGCCTCTCCTTAGCTTGTGATGCCTTGTTGTTTTACCACTTTTTGGCATACCATTGATAATCTGATGTTAATCTAATTGAACATTGCTCGTGTGAAAGACAATCCATTTGGTATATGTTTTCAATTTTTGATCATTCATTATTTTCTTTTGATTTTCGTGACTGATTTTGTGTGCCTTGTATGGAATGGATGGTTTACTTTGTTTCTTTAGTTTAGTATTTTTCTATTATTGGGACCACGAGGAAGAAAGAATATTCCATATTTATTTGATTGTTAGTAATAAAGTTTAATTTGACTAGCCACTTTACTATATAGAGAATTTCCTGATGTATATGCTCATCACAGACCAACTTTTGTTCTCCACTTAATTCTATCTTCAAAAAGTTGACGTTTGACAATAATTTATGATTGCTATATTATGTTTCGACATTATCTCGTTTTAATATCTTGCTTGGGGCTTTAATTGTTGGATGTATATCAAAATTTCAGTTCCCGTGCTACTCCAATATTTGGTGTATGTTATATGTACAAATTATTTGTAAATGAGCAAGTCGATGATTCTCAGGTTCCGGATGATATCTTGGAGGAAGCCAAGGCAGCAGCTAAGGCCGCCCTCGAAGAAATGGATGCGGATTAGGATCTCTGGTTTTGCTATTTTCATTTGAAACTGTGGCTAGATTTTCTCCTTTGTCAAACTCTACAGTTATGTCAGTAATTGGATTTAGATACTTGTATTATTGTCTTATTTATGTTTCCAACACAATGCTCTGGTCCTTCATTGTAAGATCTTTTGGATTGCACTCTTATTACATAATTCTTGAAGCCCAACCCACCCACCCCCTATGTTTGTGCCACTTTAGACTAACCTAAAGATGTAAATCCGAGCCAAGCTGTCCATGCCCGAAAACCCAGCCCGCAGATAAAATGTGGGCCGTACTGGCCACATAAGCAGCCTGCATTAGTGCATTTGGGAAAGCATGGCCAACAATTTGTTCCAACCCACCAGCTTTAGGGCGAACCTAACTGCTAGCTTAAACTTCAGGTCTTCAGTTTCCTTGACCTTCAGCCATCGTACATTGTTTTATTGCTTGTGGAGATGTGTTTTTGATAAACAAGTGTCCAGATCTGGTCTAGAGAGAGTTGTCACGTACTTCTACATATTCTTTATCTATCCATTTATGTCGATTTTAAGTGCAGATGCCCTTTTGTTTAAAGGTTGTTTGAGTTTTTCTTGAAAGTATGCAGTAGGTTACTTGATTGGTTGAATTAATCATTTTAATAGATTAAGTAAAGCATCAACAAGTATTTTGCAGTGCATGCTCTGAACCACTTGATATATTTTCGAGAGTATTCAATCATATAGTAAAATCCATGAAAGAGAATTAATAGCTTTTGCATGTATTTCTTCTTGTGTTATACTATAAATTGAAGGTCTAAGAACGTCGCCGTCTATTTATCTAAAGATGATTGTAGAACATGAATGGACAGTTTTCTTTCTCGCCTGTCGCTCGGTTCAGACTCTATTGAGGATGAAGACCGGGCCACTGGGAAGCTACCGCCGCTGCACTTCTGACAACCGGTAACCACCACATTCCTGCGGCAAGAAGGGCAGGAAGAGTGAAGTCCTAGCCACGTATCAATGCATTCAACGTGGAAGCCACGATCGCACTTAAGCACTCGGAGTTCATCTCCGGCGGAGAACTCCGCCAGGCAAATTTCGCAGTCGGAGAGGTTGTCGTTGTTGGCGGCGTAGGTCAGCTTCGGAAGGTACTTCAGGACCTTCTTCTTCATGCCATTGTTGGCCGTCGCAGCATCGTAGGATGGCCGCTCAATGGCGACGGTGTTCTCCGAGGTTTGAATAGCGAAATATTTCCATAATTCTTAAAACAGTATCAATGCTAATTATAAAAATTGAGTTTAATATTATTTAGGAAAATTCTATTTTTTTTCTCTTTTACCATATTTGTTTCTACAATGTAATCTTTCGTTGTTTTCATTGTATCTTCTTCTCTTGCTCTCATCCTTCGGTTTTTACTGTTATGAAAGAACTCGTTTTGTAGATTAGAGATCTATTTTCATTTCGAAATCTCTATAAATAGGCATATGCTTGACTAAAGCCAGATTTTGGAGGCCTTAGGTCATTTTCAAATATGAGACCCTTATAGATATTTTTCAAAATTAAAATAATAATAAAATAATATTTTTTTATTAAATAAAAATACTTATAAGTCATAATTTAATAATCTAAATTCCTAAATAATGTAATGCTAGTCTACATTAATCTATTCATTTTTCTTCAATTAGCCCATTAGTATTGCTTATATATTTACAAATAATATACTAATCTGAAAACTAATAGTAGAAAATTTAGTAGCCAAGATATGCTTCTTACTACTCTATATAGTAAGATCACACAAGTCTAGTAACTATTTATGCTCGACTAGCTCTCATCTTTAGTTGACATTTACGTATATATTCCAATCACAAGTTACTCATTCGACAACAAATAGAATAATTGACATCAGGGCCCTTCAAGTATCACAATACTTTTTTTAAGGATAACATTGATACCTACTAACTAAATCTATAACATGACAAATGTTAGGACAAATATATATCATAGCATACTCTTAACTCCTAACCGCACTAGATATTATTCTCTGGATATCTCTCTGTGCACTTATGAAGACTCATGATCGCCTTCTGACATAAGAGTATTAACAAGGTTGTAATTCTATAGTTAAAAATATTCTAGAGTTTTATAGTATAAAATTCTGGTGACAGAGTAAGAAGATTACAATAATATTTTTAACATAAAACATACAATTTACTAAATCAATGCCTTTGTCTCAAAGATTGAGGACAATCATTTCAAAATCGTTTCAAGACACTCATTCTAATGTTAAGCCAATATAATATCATCTCACACTCGCACATGATAGACTTATCCATTTCAAATGCACAATTTAAAAAACACAAACAAACTGACCCAGCCTATTCACCATATCTCTGTTTCATCTTGAAATTTTGTTTGTTTTGGCTTATCAATACTCTTATCCATTTGAAATGCCTTGGTAAGGATATCACTACCGATAACCTGGTTTTGATTTGAAAACTGCATTTGCAATGGTTATAACACCCAGATTTTAACTAGTGAATTAGCATGACACGGAAAACAAACACATAGCCTTTTTGAAGAACTTGAAATGATGCATCCAACTTGTAGACCTTCAAGGATGGTTGATATTTCTGTGGCTTGGAGTGAGTGTGAGAGGATTGATTCCCCATGGCACATAATCAACACGAGTTGTTGCGATGTGGAGTGTGTTGAGTCTTGGTAATTGTGTTAGAGTTACTAGTAATGTCAATTGGGGGATGTAGCTCAAATGGTAGAGCACTGACTTTGCATGCGAGAGATTAGAGGTGTCACTTTGGCTTGCCGGCTTGGGCGACCCGTGGTTTGGCCTAGAAAAAGCTCGAGCCGTCCCTGCTCCTGGCTCGATTCAATCGAGCAGAGGCTTGGGCCAAGCCCCATTTTGTGGTATCGGCCCGAGCCAAAGCCTGCTCGTGTAGCTCTTTGAGCTACACTAGCTGGCTCGTGTCACAAGTCATTTTCGAATGGCACTTGATGAATTGATCTAAAAAAAAAATTAAATAAAAATTATTAGTTGCCTGTGTCAAGCAACTGCAAACTGCTCATTGACATCCCTACGAGAGGCACGAGGTTTAGATAAATATTTCTCTAATTTCAATATCACACCAACACTTTAACAATTTTTTTTCTATAATTCTTTGTTTTTTAAACCCCATATACACGCGCGCACGTGGTATAAAATGTTGGTTTTGGAAACTATTTTTAAGAAAAATAAGTGGAAGCAAGAACAATCACATTGTAAGATTTTTTTCTTTTTAATCAAACAATACACATATTAATTTAAGCAACGTGTCATTAAGGAATAGATTAAAATGATACCAACGATCGCCTAGGATGTAAATATTGAACTCCTCCTTTAAATCATCAACCTCTCAAAAGTTCCACAATTCTTTTTCGATGTATCCCCGATTACAAGAAAAGAACAAGTAGACGTTTCAGATTTGGGTTTGATTTACACACTCATTTTATGTTCTCAACATAATAGACAAAGTGAAAAGAAGAGAAATAACTCTAAAAAGGCATTTTACGTAAATTTATGTGTTTTGTGCGTTCTTTTTTAGTATCTGATGAATCCTATTTATAGTTGAAAAATATAGCTTTATTTTATTTTTTAAATTAACAATTTCATCAAAACCACACTTATCACTAGGATGAAGCGGTGTCACTTGAATGGGAGAATTTTCTCTCCCATATACTCTTATTAGATAACAATTTTGATAATTAACTTTTAATTATTTATCATTATCCACATGTAATTGAGTTTAAGTGGACGCTACATGTTGCAGATGTTATCACATTATTTAATTAACTTTTAATTATTTATCATTATCCACATGTGATTGAATTTAAATGGACACTCCATGTTGTAGATGATAATGGAATCATTATCACAATGTATAATTTCAAATTAATTTAAATAATCATATTATTTAAAAATAAAAGTAATCCAATTAAATAATGTGTGAAAACCAATTCAGAATTTATAACACCAAATTAATTAATCTAATCCAATAAAAATAGTGTTCATGTATTTTTAATGGAGCCAACGAGAGGAAATATGGACAATATGATTATGCAAGTTCTAACAAGCTAAAAGACAAGAAATGTTTGAAAATAAAATGAATTACCAGTTATATAACCTAAAAAGTTTATCTATTATCAACAAAAAGGAAAAACTATTTTCGGCGGATCCAGCAGGCACGGCCGTCACATGTTTTAGGTGCCGCTCCATTATGGGTAAACAACTATAATTTTGTGTTTGCTCCTCGTGTTTTTGTTTTTGGGATTATTATTGCTTTCATAAGGGATTGAGACTTCGTCTCTAGACATAGCAAACTTGCTATTCACCCCCATCATGGGCCATGATTCGTGGCTATTCTTTGCTGCATGATCAGAGGCAAGGTTCTGCCCAATCTTCGCCATCTCCAGTTTTATTGATATTTTCTACTTTCACACGGAAACAGTTTGTGTAATTTTCTTTATTGAAATTGGAAGCAATCTCTTACCTTTGATTACATGTACTAGACTGTCTAAGGAACATACAATTTTAATGAGCAATATATACATACTCTCATTAGCAGTCAAGGCTAAGTGAGGACAAAGAGTAAATTTAAATTTCAGTATTTTTCCTTATAGCGTTAGCCGACCCTCTACTAATTTATTAGCGTACAATCGGATAGTTTCCACCATGTAGTCGAGTATAAAATTTATTAATTACTTAATTGCATCTTGCATTGACGAATCTAAAGAGTGACTTGAGATGTCTAATACATACAAATTAAACAAGTGAATTACGTGAATAAAACTAGCAAAACCAACTAATTAATCAAGCCATATACTTGATAGGTATTAAAATTTATTTTTACTTCAATGATTAGCACAACAAAGCTAGTTATTTGTGTAGATTTGAGAACTCGAAAATAGATATTATTTTACAAATACATAGAAAATTAGAAAGTGACGTTAACTAGAGTAGAAACAATGCCATCCGTAGTCCCTGCACCTCTCCAGCCAACAACCTGTTCGAATGATAGTCGACATGTTCTTGTCTCCCGAAAGGGGCTTCTGATTTCAGTATTTAAAAAAGTCAAGATATGGATATTAAACAATTAGATTGATCGGTTAAATTTAAATGTTTACCTTCATTTCAGAAAGTTTCTCTTGAATCTTGCGACAAAGATTGTTGTTGTCACGTACATCCAATTCCCAACATTGTTCCACCAGTTGAAGTAGGAATGCCTCCAAGAATGGTTGAGGACTAGAGTTGTAACAACTACCCAGAATCCAGTAATAAAACCAAATGCCATGCAGATGTAAAAGTCACGCGTTATAAACCCATCATCTTCTTCAAAACTATTCCCCTCTCCGTCATCAGCAGCAAAACCATTAGAAATGTCTCTTGGACACTTAGCCAGAGGCTCTCCACAAAGTTGGCTATTCCCAGCATATACAGAGGAATTGAAGCTTTGTAGTTGAGTGCCTAAAGGAATCTTTCCAGTAAAATTATTGTACGATAAGTCCAAAACGCTAAGAAAATTTAGATCTGCAAGGCTATTTGGTATTTCCCCTGAAAGGTGGTTTCTAGACAAGTCAAGAATTTCTAACATCTCCATTTGACCAATGTCAGAAATAATATTTCCCGTCAAATGATTTCTAGATAAGTTCAAAAAAACTAAACCTCTTAAGGCAGAAAACTCTTGAGGAATAGTTCCAACAAACTTATTTCCCGATAGATCAATGCCTTTCAAAAGTCCTAGTGTTCTGTATTCAAAATCTTGTCCTTTCCATTGAACAAAAGCATTGTTAACATACACTTCATCCTCCACATAATATTCATCTCGAAAAGAATCTGCGTTTTCAATTGAACTATTCGTCTGAACTAAAGCCGTAAAATTGTTTAAACATCGCAATATTCTTCCTGAAATGTTGTTTCTAGAAAGGTCCAAGACATGAATATTGGTAAGGAGGCAAATTGTGGAAGGCATGGTTCCATCAAATTCATTAAATCGGAGGCTAAGATATGTCAGACTTGTTAAGTGAGTTCCTATCCATGCTGGAATATTACCTGTTAATTTGTTTCCTCCCACATCAAGCGTCATCAGCCCACTGCAATCCCTCAAAGTTGAAGGCAATTCACCAATGAAATTATTGCCACGCAAGTGTAATACTTGGAGCTGATCCAAAGTGCCCAAGGTGAGGGGAATCTTACCTGAGAACTTATTATTTGCCAAATCCAGAACAAATAATCGACTTATGTTCATCCAGCAATTAGGAAGCTCTCCTGCCAATTGGTTATCCGAGAGATCAAGCACGTTGATGATGGAGCCCTTAGGAATTGTGCACAAGTGAAAAATGGATCCCGAAAACATATTTTTGGAAAGTTTTAATTGTCTATAATAAAAAAGAAATAATGGAATTGGACCTGAAATGTTATTGTAGCTTAAATCTATAATTAAATGAAGAGTCGACTGTGAGGACAAATTAGGGATTTTACCCCTAATATTGTTATAAGAAAGATCTAATAATTCTATTGAAGACATATTCCACAACCAATTGGGTATTGCATCTGATATACCAGCAAAAGAGATATTAAGCAATATAAGAGTACTATTCTGAGTTTGAATCCAATTTGGAAAATGAGGGCCCAAATGACAATGGCTGAGCTTTAGTAGTTCCAATTGAAAAGGAGGAATCCAATCTGAGCTCAAATTGAAAGTCAAGGAGTTCGAGGATAAATCAAGCTCTCTTAAGTTGGCAAAGTTTGAGAAGAAACTTTCGGTGATTGTACCTTCCAACAAATTTGAAGACATTCCTAAATGACTGAGATTGGAAAGTTTCTCAATACCTTCAGGCAGCCTTTTTAATTGATTGTAAGATAAATCTAACTCCTCAAGAACTAAAGGTTGCCCAAGGCATTGTGTGTGAAACGCACTCAACTTATTGTTATCAAGGTACAAACGTGATAAGGATGAAAATGTGGTATTATCTGGCAAGAGACCATTTAATTCATTGGATGATATAACCAGTGTATGTAAATTACGCAAAGAGCTTGGAATCCCACCGTGCAACTTATTGTCATTCAAATAAAGATCTTCAAGAAAAAGCAATTCTCCAAAGGAATCAGGAATAGGACCCTCTAATTGATTATACCCGAGGTAAATTGTTTTAAGATTTGCACTAATGTTAAACACCCTGCTTAATGTGGATAAGGAAGTGAGATAATTGAAGGACAGGTCGAGGACAGATAGTTGGGATAAAGAAGAATTAGTAAAGATATCAAAGGAAAGCACTGGGTTGGGAAGTTGACAGTTTACCAAGTTCAGTTCCTCGAGGAAAGGGAACCTTGTTATGTGGTGCAACCAGCTGGTTTGATTTATAAGGTTAATATCACTCAAGTCAAGATGTGATAACGAAGAAAGATGAGAAAGACAATCAAAATTCTTGATTCTCAAATTGTTATAACCAAGATCAAGAGTATTCAGGTTTGTAAGGTTCTCAAGTTCGCAAGGAACTTCGCCGCCGAAGTTTGAGCCTCTGAGCATCAAGTGCCTTAAGTTCTTGAAGGAACCAACGGATCTTGGTATTTCACTTCCTCCAAAATCATTACCACTCAAGTCAAGCTGTGATAACGAAGAAAGATGAGAAAGACAATCAAAATTCTTGATTCTCAAATTGTTACCATAAAGGTCAAGAGTATTCAGGTTTGTAAGGTTCCCAAGTTCGCAAGGAATTTCACCGCCGAAGTTTGAGTCTCCGAGCATCAAGTGCCTTAAGTTCTTGAAGGAACCAACGGATCTTGGTATTTCACTTCCTCCAAAATCATTACCACTCAAGTCAAGACGTGATAACGAAGAAAGATGAGAAAGACAATCAAAATTCTTGATTCTCAAATTGTTACCATAAAGGTCAAGAGTTTTCAAGTTTGTAAGGTTCCCACATTCGCAAGGAATTTCACCGCCGAAGTTTGAGTCTCTGAGCATCAAGTGCCTTAAGTTCTTGAAGGAACCAACGGATCTTGGTATTTCACTTCCTCCAAAATCATTACCACTCAGGTCAAGACGTGATAACGAAGAAAGATGAGAAAGACAATCAAAATTCTTGATTCTCAAATTGTTCTCACGAAGGTGAGGAGAATAGTCATAACCAAGGTCAAGAGTATTCAAGTTTGTAAGGTTCCCAAGTTCGCATGGAACTTCACCGCTGAAGTTTGAGCCTCCGAGCATCAAGTGCCTCAAGTTCTTGAAGGAACCAATGAATCTTGGTATTTCACTTTCTCCAAAATCATTACCACTCAGGTCCAAATAATTCAAATGTTGCAAATCAAGCAGTGAGGGGCTAAGCTTACCAATCAAAGGATGATAAACTGACGACTGAATGTCATCCAGATCAAGTGAAATTACATGACCAGTTCCGTTGCTACACGAGACGCCCTTCCATTTGCAACATTCCTTTTTATCTTCTTCACTTCCCCAGGATGAGAGAACGCCATTTGCATCAACAAGGTCTTGCTTAAACTTCAGAAGAGCTTGTCTTTCCCTCTCTATGCACCTAACTTCAGCAGCAGATACTGAATTGAGCTTCATGCACAGTGAAAGTACAAACATCAGCACACTCAATAGTTTGATGAATCTGTTAATCTCCATCATTTTCTCTGATATCAAGTTTATAGTAATTAAAGACGATTGAAGTTTTTCAAGTATTGTGTGCTCAAGCAATCAAATTATATATGAAGATGTCTGTCCCACAATGAAGTAGACTTTACTACAATTTCTTATAGCGTGCATAATGGGCTATAACATGTGGTCTTCGTTAACATCTATCATGAGGCCTCAATTACAACACAATGTCACTCGAATCAATGAAGCGTTCAGATTGAAAATTTCGGTTACTTAGTTGAATCTTACATATAATTATAGTCGATTAAGAGACTAATTCACCGGTATTCTGATATTAATCTGAAAAAAAAAAGTTCCAAGTAAAATATTCTAATATATGATTTATATGACATAATTCAATATGAATTAATTTTTTAAAATAAATATAGCAAAAGAATTGATGAAAAAATTCAAACGATATTTTTATTTCCTACCGTTGACTCTTTTCATATACTTTCTAGTCTGGATCGTCTGTTAACCGACTTAATTGACGCACTGAAATATACTTAATATTTTCGCTTGAATTCCTTATTTCGTGTTGCATCACATGTAACGTAACTTATTTCATATCAATGAAATTATTATTCAATTAATTTTTTTTCTCTATACGTCTCGTAGCGTGAACAATGGGCTACAACATGTGGTCCCCATATACATTTATTCATTGGCCCCAATTCCTCTTAGTGTGCACAATGGGGTAGAAAACTTCATACACGTCTATTCATGAGCCTCAATTACGATACAAAGTCACTCAAAGCGACGAGGCGTAGATTTAAATACTAAGGGTTTGTCTGAACCTCATTTTTTAGAAAATAGATTTTGTGATAGATTTTTTTTTTTTAGAGAATTTATGATTAAAAGTAGAAAAATTTTGAATCTACGAGGAAAAGGACTTTATTGAAATAACATATAATTGAAAATGAGTTTAAAGATAAATGGGTTTATGAAAAATAAAGGGTCTCAAAAAAGGACTAAATATAATTAAAAAACTAAATTTTATCTAACAAAAATGTACTAATGTATTTTTAAAGCCCCTCCTTGACCCCCATTATTTGAAGAAAATAGATTTTTGAATAATGGTTTTAAGGAGAATATGTGATTAAAAAAATATAATTTTTTTTTTTTTTTTGGGTTTATGTGTACAATATTTTATTGTGTGAATGTGTAGTTGAAATTGAGTATATATAAAAAAGAGTTTAAAAATAATAATTGTCAAATAGGGATTTAAATTGCTTCAACTTCAATCACATCGTAGCTGTCAATGTTTCTATCATTCTCAATATGTCGGAAGGAAGTTCAACACGGAAAGACTTTTCTTAGGATTCACACACATTGTACACGGAAAAAGACTTAGGTTTCACAAACTTTTTGAGTTACCGTGCAATCATTATTTATAATTACAATGAGAACCAAAAATGGTTCAAATAGAAAATAAAAATGTCTTTACACACCAACATAATTTCACATCGATTGTGTTACAGATGTATAATAAGTTTATATAATGTTTTATATACACACGATGTGGTGAAATATAATTGGGTCAGAATTTCTTTAATCAAAGAAAAAATAAAAACTTTCCCACTTTTTTCAACACATCATATGTATATATATCATTATGTAATTAATTATGTACAAGTATTATTATTCATTTCACATAGCAAGACTCAAAAGATGTTCGTTATAAAACATTGTTAGTCACTCAATTTTCAACAAAATCTCACGTTGGTCACCAAATTATATTTTTGTTGTGAAAAAATCATTATAGTTTGCCATTTATTTTAATTTGGCCACTCGATTATTATTTAAGTTTTCTAATGCAAAAAACCCTAATGTTAGCACCACGATATAGATTATTTTCGTCTGCCATACCAAGCATTTCATTAGAAAAACAACTAAAATTTAAACAAGCAACCAAATTGAAATACAAAGTGAACATTAGTCAACTCAGACGAGGTCTTTTGGGTAGGTATAGGAAAGTTGAGGACTCTTCTGAAAATTAAATAACTGTGTCCAAATTTTCACAAAAGTTAGTTTCATGCAAAGAATTATTCGGAAAGACTTGACTTCCACGTAATTCATTTTTTGAAGAACAAGTTTCCCCAAAATTGTTCTTTTAGCATGGAATACATGTTTCCATGACTGATTATATTCCATATAATATTGTTTAGGTCATTGAAATCAAAATTGTAATATGTGAATTAACTATTCATTTCATTCACAATTCATTTGCCAATTTTCTTTTATGTTTGATTCAGTAGAAATGGAATAATTTTTAGAAAGACCATCCAATCCGCAATAATGCATCGAAAAACATTATGACTTGTTCTAAGGATTAAAAACAAAAAGACTTGACTTCACAATGTGGCTCTTGTTTTATCTGAAGATTCTTTGTAAAATTTGGTAGTGGATCAGTACCCAATTATACATTTATTCAAGTGGTTCACATTAAAGTCTTTATCATTGAATCCACTATTGTCTTATTAATAGTCATCCAACTTGCTTGAAAAGACGAAGCAACTTGCTATGGAAAGAGGAATATAATTTTTTTCCAATCAACCTTCTCAAGGACCATGATGTCTGCCTTTTAAATTTACACAATTAAACTTATCTCCCCTCTAATAGCATAAAGTATTGGATAAGGTGGTTCAATGACTCTCAATTAAGGTTACCGAAAAAATGACTCTCTGATTTCATATTTGTGAATAGTCTCTAGCACAAAGTCGGGATAGCATAACTTGACATATTTTGTTTGTAGTAATAAACAATTATCTCAGTTTGACGGTTCGATTAAATTGCATTAAGGGTGTGTTTGAGCCACATTATTTTCGAAGAATGTATTCTGAAATAGTAGATTTGTGGAGAATGTGTGATTGAAAAATAAGGAAAAATTATTGATGTGATGAAAAATATTATTTTATTGAAGAATATGTGGTTGAAAATAAGTAGAAAAATGAAAATGAAAATTTTAATGTGTTCCAAACATGGGTTAAGTTTCTAACAAAATGTATAATGCGGGAAGATGCTCACGTTAGATTGCTATCTACCACGTCAAGCATTCGATAAAATTTAAACTATCAACAAAATTGAAATACAAAGCTAACTTCAGTAGCCACTTTTGGAATAGTAAAGTTTGGAAACCAATATGAAATTCATTGTAAGCTGAGTGACTAATAACAATTTAATCTTAAAAATCTTTTGTCCAACTAACGGGACCCTCTAAAATAATTGATCAAAAGTTAATCAAACCAACTAATAAAACCTAATTTTTCCACAGCAATACAAAGATATTTTTCAAACTTTAGTAAGTAATTGAAGAAGATTCCTTACGTGACAATTTATTAACGGTGTGATGGGCGCTACATGTGCATTTCGTTAGCCATGTCATAAATTCCGTTTTAAACGGATGTCATGTCAGTGAGTAACGTTCAACGTTTGAATAATTTAGTGGTAAAAACTCGACATCTTAAACTTTAGTGAGCAATCGAAGATACAAACATAAGTCCCATGACCATTATGACAATTAACTCAATAAAGTGTTGGGATAACTGTACCCTATTCTTATACTAATAGTTGTAAATTCCTTGCGCAGGGATTGATAGCTTTCGAGAATGACGGGAAAGAAAGAGTTGTTCCTTGCGTTCCTTTTCAAAAATAGTAATTAGGCAGCAAAGATTCGAGACGACTTTGATTTTCAGTCGGGGGGATGCAAACATAGTGACCCTAAAATACCTTCTACGCTATCATAAAGGCGAAAAACTTTCAGTCCATGGTGTAAAACTCATTTTTTTCCTGTAACTAAAGAATAGTTTCATCTTAGTTGTGTTGGTTATTTGATTAATATTTATACCTAAAAATGATTTTTCAACTTATTTAGCAGCTTATATAAACAAATTATTCACCTAAAATCACTGAAACCACTGTCATTCCAACTAATATAAATAAGTTCTTCATCCTATATCAAACAATCTGAACAGATCTCATCTTTACACTAACTAATGACAGTTGATACATACATTTCTATGCCAACTCTTTACAAAAAGCAAAAACAATGAATAATAGTGCTACTTTCTCAGACTCCTCCATAAACAGGTACTGAATGTTCTTCAATTCCTTCCTCTCAACTTTACCTTTTATCTTCTACAACAAAGAAGCCGTAAATCCGAAGGATGTCTCAAAATGAAAACACGTGCTGGTGAAATTAAAGTTTACTGTTAACTAGATGTGTCGACTTCCTTCCCATTATCTTCCTCACGAATATGTCTTTTCAACCTTCTCAACCAAATTTCATAATCCATAGGATAAGGTGTTCCACACAGGCTATCAACATAATCTGCACATGCTTTCAACACAGCGGAGATATCTCCAAGCTTTTGTTGTATCGCCCTCCTTGACCAAGCCGTTTCTCTCCACTCAAGTGCCCCCTCTACTGAGTCGAGAACAGGCAAATCCCCTCCAGAAGAAAAGAAAAACATGTATATCAGGCTCTCTGCGTCAGAAGCAGAGCACAGCTTCCCTTCCTGAAGGGCAGAAGTAGAAGAGAAATGAAGATTCATTGCTAGACGGTCCCTGTCAGCTAAAATAGCATGTCCCCAACCAAACAATTTGATAGATCTACTGGTTGGAGCACCTATCTACTAGTTGGAGGTCTTGAGTTCGACTCTTCTTAACATCAATCATTTATGTTTTGTTTTAACATTTAAGTTTTATTATAAAAGTACAACAATATAGATTCGAACCTAAGGAACTATTGGAAGCTTGACCGATGTGGCATTTAATTGATGGCAATGCTTAACGTAACAAAACAATAAATAATTAGTTTTAGCAAAAGTACTAATTCAACGACACGATAATTTGTCTAAGTCAACGATCAAATTGGATATGATAACTATGTTTTGAAATATGAAAGAATAACGAAGAAAAAAAATTAAATTGATAGTTGAAATTTATTAAAGTCCAAAATTTTATTTGTTTTAATCTTGTCATTGGAAATTATTTTATCAGTAAAAAAAAAATTAGTAATTCGGATGAGTATTGACACAATATTTTCTTCACATTCAACAACAAAATCTTTGTCATCCTGATTAACACTCACTCAAAATAGGAGAGAGATAATTAGAGATTTTTTGCAGCCATATATTAGGAGAAAAAACATGTGGTTTGTATATCTTTACTCAATGTCATTTAAGGGGGTTTTAGCATTTATTCCCACGTGCGATGCCCGATGATACCACCTTTTTCTTTGCTGTTGGATAAAATCTTTGTTTACCCAGAAGCTTTCAACTCAGCAAAACAACATTGATTTTTGCCTGGACTTATTTTTCAGTCAATATGATCACGTAACGCCGTCAAACAAAGACCTATTGCCCATCTCTTTCTTATATTTTGCTATTGTCCGTCTTTGCAGTGTGTACGGAGAACCAATTCCAGTGAAAGAACTTGCAGAACGTGCGTGCATCTATGTAAACTATATTGGTGGCTCAGGTTTATTACTGCATCTGATCAAATTCCAGTGAAAGAACTGCTTTATGTATGTGATCCCAGTATGACTTTTGCAGGCCTTTTGCAAGTGGAGTAATTCTGGGAGGTTATGACAGGGATGGTCCACAGCTGTACATGGTTGAACCTTCTGGAGTTTCCTATGTGAGTTGATGAAACTTTTGCAGATAGGATTGAATTGTTGTGAAGAAGAAGTGGATAAGAAGTGGGATTTGAAAGAGGCAGTTGAAAGGATTGAGCAAGTGAAGGAGAGGGATAATGATTATTTCCATTATTTGCAAATCATAACGTTTTTCCCAATTGTCATATTTTGTTGCTTTATTTTTTCCCAATTGTCCAAAGCAGATTATGATTGTGCATGGAATTCGGCCTCTTAAATGATTATATTTATTCTAAAATTGTTACCAAAACTATTTATAAGAAAAATCATAAATTACACAATGTTGCTCGCAATTATGTAGCAATAATTTACTAAATTTTATGTAGAGAAATTTTCAAATCTTGTATTTATTTATTCTATTAAAAATAAAGATTTTTCCCAATATCACAATATATTCATACATATTTGGATAGACCATACAAAAATCAATCTAAAACTTAATACTTAGGGTCGCAATTTCATAGAGTTCTAGAAATCATAAGAATGACAAATGAAAATGGATTGCTAACGTTGTCATCCTCTAATTTATTATAAATCCAATTTCAAGCATAATTAAATATATCAATTAGTTCCATGTAAAATTAAAGTGCAAAATTAGTCATGTGACCTACAAAACATCATCAATATTTTATTCCACACTTTGGAGAAATTCATTCATGTGAATTACAGCTACTTTTATAATACCAATGACATGTCCATATAACAATTAATTGATTTTCTATCCCATTACAAGCATACACGTATTCTTCATGCAAAATGGCCAGTTACTCTCTATCCTATTACTAGAAAATTTTGTTAAATTAACGGGAGAGTTCATTTTGAAAATTCAGTAGCAAAGAACACATCACCCAAATTAATAAGGATTAATCTATATGTACATATGTGTGTACATAGGGTTTGACATAATGTAAGTGGGGGTGGGACCCACAATACTGTAACACGGGCCTCACCTCACTCACATTATGTCAACTCCCGTATACACACCTATGTACACGTAGCATAACCCAATTAATAATAATAAGTCAGTGTCATCAAATCACATTACGAAAATACATAACCAAATAATTCATCTTTCAAATTTCCAATTAGATGTCCACAAAATAATAAAACTCCAGATTGTTGCTGAAAATAACATCTTGAGTCACATTACACTGAATTTACTTTATTAAGTTCAACGAATCCCGGCACAATGACTGCACCTTATCGCCCACCGACTAACGACTCATTATAACCTGTGGAGTAGGGAAAATGGTGAGTATATGAGAATACTCGATAAGATATAAAAATATGGTGCAATCAGAAATAAAATATTTAAATCATGTATTAAGAAAAATCATACCGTCATCATATCCTTAGAAATCGGTAAGAACTCATATCATATCATATCATTTGTACCGAAATGACTATAACATCATATCATAAAATATCATATCATATTACAGAATTTCCTTTCTTTTGTATGTTCTCTTTGTTCGACAAGTGATGTTTTAATACTGACATGGAGTCAAATAATGTTGTACAGTGAGATTGAAAAATTGAATCTTTATGAAATGATCTGCCGACAAGGGGTTATTGAGGTGGCCAAGATGTAAGTATATTCGTCCAAATGAAGTGAGGCATTTAGGGCCAGGTAGAAAATGGGTGGAAAGAAAATGTTTTACTAGAGTTGTCTAGAATTTCTTTTACTGAAAATTGTTGAATTGTCTAGAATTTCTTTTACTGAAAATTGGAAAGAAAATGTTGAATTGTCTAGAATTTCTTTTACTGAAAATTGTAATTATTCGTGTTTAATTGGTATAATTTTTTACCTGAAAAAATGTTGAAAGTTTGGTGTCCGTTTGTCTTCGTTTTTTATGAAAATTGTCAATTAAAGTGATAAATTTTTCTACTATTGCGTCTAGAATTTGTTCCAATTACAAAAAAAAAAATTTAAAAATTAGAAAAAATTATCATACCGAATACTATTCGTTTGACTTTGTTTTGCATAGAAATTGTCAACAAAAGTGAAAATTCTTTTTACTATGATTGATAGAATTTGTTGCCATTGCTAAAAAAAGATAGGTGGGAAAACAAAATCAAGTAAATGTGCATCAAAATGTTGTACCTAGAAAAATGTGGAAAAAACAAAAGTCAGGCAAATTTGTGCTATTAAACACCCTTAATTGGTTAAAGTTGGAAAACATTTTCTTTTTCCACCCATTTTTTAGGCTATCAAACAAGGCCTTATATACATCTGGCATGAATCTTTAAATATTTTTTGGCTTCAAGTTTTTCCCCCACCATATTTTCTGGTGCAAAACAGATTTAAATTTGCCAAATTGGTTTTACTTTAGGCGCCCTGTCAACATTCACTGCATACAACTGATTAAGCTTTTGTTGCTTTCAGCATTTTAACTTATTACACTACCAGCCTACCTTTTATATTCCAAATATGATGCTAGCCTACTTGGTTATGTTGCCTTCCCAGTTTGCAAAAAATGTTGACACACGGAAGATTAATGTGCATAATCTTTTAACTTTTGATATCCAACTTTTATTAAGCAGAATTTACGGAGTTCATGATGAGGCAAAGGACAAGGCCTTCGAATTGGAAATGAGTTGGGTCTGTGATGAGTCTAACCACCAGCATCAAAAGGTATATAATGAAATGTCTTGAGACCTTTTATATATATATGCTAAATGTTAGTTATGCCTCTCCTTAGCTTGTGATGCCTTGTTGTTTTACCACTTTTTGGCATACCATTGATAATCTGATGTTAATCTAATTGAACGTTGCTCGTGTGAAAGACAATCCATTTGGTACATGTTTTCAATTTTTTATCATTCATTATTTTCTTTTGATTTTCGTGACTGATTTTGTGTGCCTTGTATGGAATGGATGGTTTACTTTGTTTCTTTAGTTTAGTATTTTTCTATTATTGGGACCACGAGGAAGAAAGAATATTCCATATTTATTTGATTGTTAGTAATAAAGTTTAATTTGACTAGCCACTTAACTATATAGAGAATTTCCTGATGTATATGCTCATCACAGACCAACTTTTATTCTCCACTTAATTCTATCTTCAAAAAGTTGACGTTTGACAATAATTTATGATTACCATATTATGTTTCGACATTATCTCGTTTTAATATCTTGCCTGGGGCTTTAATTGTTGGATGTATATCAAAATTTCAGTTTCGGTGCCACTCCAATATTTGGTGTATGTTATATGTACAAATTATTTGTAAATGAGCAAGTCGATGATTCTCAGGTTCCGGATGATATCTTGGAGGAAGCCAAGGCAGCAGCTAAGGCTGCCCTCGAAGAAATGGATGCGGATTAGTATCTCTGGTTTTGCTATTTTCATTTGAAACTTTGGCTATATTTTCTCCTCTGTCAAACTCTACAGTTATGTCAGTAATTGGATCTAGATACTTGTATTATTGTCTTATTTATGTTTCCAACACAATGCTCTGTTCCTTCATTGTAAGATCTTTTGGATCGCACTCATAATTCTTGAAGCCCCCCAACACCCAAATCTGGGCCAAGCTGTCCATCCCCAAAACCCCAGCCCGCCTCTGGAGAGTCAGGTAGCTCAGCCCGCAGATAAAATGTAGGCCATACTGGGCTCATAAGCATCCTGCATTAGTGCATTTGGGAAAGCATGGCCAACAATTTGCTCCAACTCACCCGCTTTAGGGCGAACCTTCGGCCCTCTTACATTGTTTTATTGATTGTGGAGACGTGTTTTTGATAAACAAGTGTTCAGATCTGTTCTAGAGAGAGTTGTCACGTACTTCTACATATTCTTTATCTATCCACTTATGTCGATTTTGAGTGCAGATGTCCTTTTGTTTAAAGGTCGTTTGAGTTTTTCTTGAAAGTGTGCAGTAGGTTACTCGATCAGTTGAATTAATCATTTTAATTGTTTTAATAGATTAAGAGGATGTGTGTTAGAGATTAAAATTGAAAATATAGCCGTTATTGTTGACTTTTATTAGACGGGTGGGACCCAATAACGACCATATTTTCAATTTTAATTGGATTTTAAGCCATACCAAACATGCTCTAAGAGGGTGTGTGGTAAAGATTAAAATCGGATTAAAATTGAAAATATAGCCGTTATTGTTGACTTTTATTAGACGGGTGGGACTCAATAACGGCCATATTTTCAATTTTAATTGGATTTTAAGCTGTATCAAACATGCTCTAAGTAAAGCATCAACAAGTATTTTTCAGCGCATGCTCTGAACCACTTGATATATTTTCGAAAGTATTCAATCAAATAGTAAAATCCATGAAAGAAATAAATAGCTTTTGTATGTATTTCTTCTTGTGTTATATTATAAATTGAGGGTCTAAAAACGTCGTCGTCTATTCATCTAAGGATGATTCAAGAACATGAATGGACAGTTTTATTTCTCGCTTGTCGCTGGGTTCAGACTCCATGGAGGAAGAAGACTTGGCCACTGGGAAGCTACCCCCACTGCTCTTGTGACAATCGGTAACCACCACATTCCTGCGGCAAGAAGGGCTGGAAGAGTGAAGTCCTAGCCACGTATCAATGCATTCAACGTGGAAGCCACGATCGCACTTAAGCACTCGGAGTTCATCTCCGGCGGAGAACTCCGCCAGGCA